>JAYRBW010056892.1:0-10924 GCA_036023295.1 Invenusta paracnida | reverse complement strand
CGTCTCTTGCTAGATGGTGAAACATCGTAACACTTTTAGCAAATGCTCAAGCAACTCGACGCGAGCTTATAAATATACAAGCAAATGCTGATATCGATCCACTTTTATTCATAAGATTTTAAGCAAATGCTTTTATTATAAGCAAATGCTTATTTTTATTCATACGTTTATAAGCAAATGGTGTGAAAACTACTAGAAAAAGCAATTGCTAGTTTTTATTTATACGGCTGAATATACATATTTTATTTTTAAACTAGCAACTGATAATATTGTAATATCCACATATTGCAGACACTTACCTATACATTATATTTTACTATTCAATCATAATTATACTATGTGGTAGTATCAAATATAATATATGCGATGATTTTCCGTTTTCTTTTTATTAAAATATAGCTATATATATTAAAGCTATTATTATAGCAAAGTTATACATGTTTAGAAAGCTAAGAAAATTACTAGAAAATTGCTTTTGTAAAATAGAGAGTATTTAATAAATTCGATGACAGTAAGTAAAGATATTCGTTTTTCTGGAAAACTGAAATAATCTCAAATTTTAAGTTTTTAGTTTGATTGTATATTTTTTTATTTTTAGAATTCATATTTTTAACAATATTTTAGAATTAGCTCGGAAACATCCTCAAGAAAACTGTATCCAAATTTTATACCGATATATTATATTGTTTGTGAGTTATTCGATTTTTAAATCGGCCTACCAGCTTTTTTAAACTGAATTGGAGTTCACCGTCCTACTACAATAGAAGTCCTTGAGTCTACATTTATATCAACAAAATTCAGCTTATAAATCTAGTGCAGCATTTTTATCGTTCAAAGGATTGAAAGTTAACTTGAAAACAATGTCAAAAATGAGCTATAGACTTGCTTTTACGTGATTTTTTGCTTTCTTGCGAAATGAATAGAAGTTCTATCCTTACCATGAGACAATTACCTTTAAATACTTTTTAAAGACATTTTAAAGATAGTATTGACAAAGGCATTGATATCGTCAACGATAGACAAAACTTCTCACTTTCAAACGATTTTGTTTATTGTTTGCTTAAAACTCTTAAAAAGGAAGATTATGGAAGTACAGAACATTTCTCAGAGATTTCAAGTGGGAATTTTCAAATGTTATCAGAAAAACTAAATTCTGAAATACCGCAACAATTGCAATGGCACGTGTTAAGTTTGTAATCAATGGATTATTTTACTCAATACGTGGTTGCGAAAATTATGATGTTATGAAAAGTAGCGATTGATAAAGACGAATAAAATAAAAATCATCGCGAGAAAGACGTTTAAAAATCAAACGGTGGCCATGTAAAATGTAATTATATTGTGTCTTTGTTATTAGAATTGCATTGCCTTTACATATTCTGTTTGTTAATAGAATTTCATTCCCTTTATATCGTACAACATTTCATGTAATGTACAATAGTAATGCAGAACAATATTGATTTACTAACGTTCTGCCATTAGCAATGAAATTAGTTCAACATTCAAAAATTTTAAACGTTTATTAACACTGGGAAGATTGCGTAAAATTCGATAATACAATATTATATAAACTTTGCTAATTGATTAAAATATTGTAAGTTATCAGCTATCCTATGGCTACTTTATAGTCTACCTGAGTCAGATTGTGTTCGAATCTTGCCTCCTTTAAGGCGGGAGTTTCTATCTGTTCCTCCTGTGGTTGAGCCAGAAACTCGTCCACTTCGGCGTTTGCCTGTAAGAGTTCAGCAAATGAGACGTCAGGCTGTAATAAAACACATCAACTTATTAAATAAAAGAGCATCTCCCTGCACCAAATACCTGAATACATTTATTACCGCGCGATTCTCTTTGAACCGAGTCTGGAACGCTTAAAAGTTATATTCCGCTTTATTTCGACATTTTTAAAAGTGATACAAAATTAAAAATTTAACCGACTTCCCTGATAATTTTCCATTCCCCTGACCGCTATGAACCATGGTTTAATATAATATCTTAATTAATTTTTATTTCCCCTCACTACTATGAACATGGTTCCCACGACTTTTCCAGGTTTTCCCTGACCAATTTCTAAAAATCCATAAAGAGTAAGCAAATATTATAACAATAGAAAATTAATAATGTACCATGTTTTTAGTATGTTTCAATATTATATCAATATAAAAACACCCTACTTCTATTTATAAATAATGTCGATAAAACTTCTATACAAATATCATAACATATACAATACATATATATAAAGAAAGGCAATCATTGTTACTTAGATTATTAGGTTTAATTTAGGTTCAATATAGCCTCATTTTGTACAAAAAATAAAATCTATTTCTGTAGTTATTATTTTCTGGAAGAGGCAAAAATTGTGTACAAAAAATAAAATCTATTTGTGTAGTTATTATTTTCTGGAAGAGGCAAACATTTTTAAATAAAAGTATTATATAATATATAAAATATACAACCTTTTTTGAAAATTACCAAACTTGACAAAAATTCCCTGACCTTTTCTGCAAATCACCTAAAATGACCAAAATTCCCTGACTTTTCCAGGTTTTCCCTGACCATTTTAAAATTCTCTGACTTTTCCAGGTTTTCCAGAAGAGTGGGAACCATGTAAAATAAGTGGAATAAAAAGTTTAGCTTTGATTTTCAAAATGTTTATTATTCTTGTTTGTTTGATTGAAAAATTAAATATAAAAGAAATTTACTAACCAAAGTAAAATTAATCTTAAAAAGTAAAAATATGTGGTTAACATTCCTTTTAATGAAAATTTTTGTTATATTCAATTTTTCCATCAAACAAACAGGAATAATAAACATTTTGAGAATCAAAGATAACCTTATTATTTCAATTTTTTATGTTTAGAACTAATCTATGTTATATTGTATTAATAAAACATTTTAAAATCAAAGCTAACTCTTTTATTTCACTTATTTTAAGGTTTGAACAAATCTATGTTATATTGTGAATTTATTTATTCTTGATTAGCAAACATACTTTTTGCTATTTTTTGCAATAAAAATATATTATAAGCTTTCCATAATAAAACACCAGCATATTTTTATTGAAGTGGGTAAGTTTATACATATATGTCATTATAAAATTCGTTTTTAAGACAATGACAGAACTATCAAATGTAAAAGGGATAAATACTACAATTTTTAGTAATACACTGTAACATAAAAATAGTAATTATATTGCTTTGTAAAAGAATATTTCTATAAAAGTCAACTATTTCTATTAAATCTAATGTTTTTTAGTCAATTGTAAATGAGAGATTATTTATTTATTAGGGTCATTTCTTGAATATTGAATAGCACATTCCATTTAATATTCAGATGCCACTATCAATTCGTGATGAAAGGATACAGAAATGACTGTAACATAATATTCTTTCATAGCATTATTTATAAATGCCTGTAGCTAAGTATTGACCCTCATATTTGTAAAATATTAAAACAAAGTATAAAACACTGATCATATTACTTAGTGAAAAGTTATTTAATTTAGTAAAAATTAAAACTGTTTTAAATATTTCATTTCATTTAAAATACTTAAAATGAAAAAGTGTAACAGGTATTGGGAACATACTTTCATTTTCTATAAAAATAACTGATAAGTTATTGTTTTAACCAATAGTTAATAGTCTATTCTAAATAACTATTTAATGCTTTGGAGTAAGCAAGTCTAGGGTCAGATGAATTTGCAAAAAAAAGAGAAGGTTTAGTGTCATTGATGGATATTTTTCAGATATATTTAAGTATATATCTCTTGGTACTTAAATTTTCTGCAATCAAAAAATGTATATCACTTTATAGTTTAATTGATTAAAATAATCATTTATATTTTTAATTTTTAGAGATTTTTATGTTATTAAATAGAAATATGTTTGCAATCTACTTCAACTGATATTCCTTAAAGCTTTTGCCCCCCCCCCTTGAATAATTTACCACAAATTAATAGATACTAATGATACATAGCCTATGAATATTCTTGAAAGTATGAAATAATATTTGATTTTTTTGTGAATTAATAACAATTTATCATTTAGAATATATCTAATTAGTATCAAAAATTTACAATACTAGTAGTAATTGCTGTCAAATAATTATGATTATAAATATATTGAAAAACATATATTTCTATATTTAATGTGTAATTGATAACTAAGGTCTTCAATCTTGTTGTGTTTTAAGACTAGATCTAGATTTTTTTAATTTTTTATAATTTAACAAAATCCAGCACAGTTTAAGTTTGCAAATGGCAGATATATAATTTTATCAATTAATGATTTGAAATTGTTACTGATTAAAATCAAATTTTTAAATATAATATTCTGTATGATATAGAAATGAATTGAAACTGATTCTTCAGATTTTAAAATATTTTGATAGAAAATAAATGTTTTGAAGTAGTTAACTAGACAAGTATTCTGTTACGTATTAAGGCTAGTCAATGAAATATTCTAATATATATATAATCATGAAAATAAATCCTATAAAATTGTTAAAAGTAATCAATTATTATGCCATATTTTGTACTGGCTAGCCAATTAAATATTTTATCAAGATATGCTTATCATCTTAATTATGCTATTACTGTATTATTAATAATTTATATGATATATAAGTTAATTATAAGACTTTCAAAAAATTATATTTTATTTTATATACCTACTTACTATTTAAATTATCATGAACATTAATTAAGGTATAAACAGTCTTTCTAATTATAGAATGGATTATATTTTTATCTTATTAAGATAATAGATAGTTATCTAAATGAACCTAATTAATTTAGAACTGTAATTATAAAATAATGTTGTTTTTGTAAATATATATAAAATTATCTCTAGATATTTTGTTATAGGATCATAATTAAATTGTTTGGACAAACATTTACTTTTTTTACTGTAATTTAATTAGCATTAGGGAGGGATGGTTAGCAAGGAATAAATTATTATTTTACTAATTTTAGTAATAAAAAATATATTAATGAAATAAGAAATTATAATTATTATAAAATAATATTAAAAATCAGAGGGTGCTAAAACTGATACAGTTCTTGGCAATAACTTTTATAAATTTGTTTATGAATTATTTTCAGAAAATTATACCAACCAAGCCTAAAGAGCATACCAATTAGAAAAAAGGTATTATACAGAAAATTGTATTAATTAATTCTAAATTATATATTATATCAGTTAGAATTTTGATCAATAATAAAATTATATTAACTGAATTAAATAGTGTATACTAGTCAGAAAATTGCACTAAATGCTGATATAAAAATAGATCAGACAAAAAATATATTTTGGTAAATGTTTATAAATATTGTTACCTTATTGTTACCCTATTGCTACAGGCAATGGTAAAGGTATAAATAATGCTATGATAATATTAAAATATTTTATAAAATATATATATTTTTAAATTATATTCATAAAGAAAATTTTATTATATACTATATCAGCAATAATATGTTTTGCTATTAAAAACATGATATTAACATTTTAATAATATGATAAAAACTTTATGTCAATTTGGAATCTGAGGAATTATTTATCTTACCTCTGTATTTTGTTAAATCTTCTAGTATCCATGGATTAAGATTATTATTATTACTATTAAATAAATATTTTTAAATTAAATATAATCTCTATAGTCTATTATAGCACTAATTAATATATAAAAAAGTAAATTGGTACCAAAGTTTACAATTTGTTTATTTAAATAAAGATGTGTATATTTTTATTGTTGCTTTAAATATTAGTGTTATAATTATATAATTGATAATATTAAATTATATTATAATTATTTTTGTATAAAATAAATAATATAATTGTAAATGTAACATAGACATAAAAAATAAACATCTTTAATCCAAATATTCAGTTGGGTATCAATTGCTACAAAATAACCAAGTATTTAAGTAGTAAATAGTAATACTAATATTAAATAGTATTTAAAGATATATTAATATAATAAATTCCAGATTATTTAGTCAAAATTTAATTATGGCTTATAATATAAATTATTAGTTTAAAATAGAAATAATCCAGTGTAATTCAACATACAAACTTTACTTTTTGAGTTTTAACCAGTACATTAAAAATAACATTTATTTCTATTAATATATACCATAATATTAATAATTTTAGTCTCACTGTCACTTCTCAGCAATAAAATTAAAGTTAACATTACATTAGACTGATTATAATTAATTAATATTAACTTACCATATTAAGATTATTATTCCATACAAATTATTTATTTATACGCTTAATTGATCTTTTATATATTATGAGGAAGCACCAAATATATCGAACGTTTTGAAAATTATACATTTCAACGGCCCCAAAAATTTGAAATTCCCAGTATTATTTCTTAAATAAAATAGGTTTATAAAACAATTAAATAATTTTAGAATTAAAAAATGTCAATACAACGACAATAATAACGCCAATAAATGTTTAATCCAAATATCAAAAATTAAAAAAACACTACTTAAAAATGCAAAAATTTACACTTAGATAATAGGGTGAACAAAAAGTACACTAAAAATGCTGTATACGAAAAAAACGAGAAATATGGACTGCAGTGTCACGCAAAGAATATATAGGATATTATATTCCTTGGTGTCCTGTCAGTCACTTGCACACCATAGTAGTAACAATTAATGCCAATCGCCTAAGTGTAGATAAGGAAAACCGTCATTACTCAAAGAGCACCACTATCATATTTACAAATTAATTAAAACAATGCGAAACTTCTCAAAACAACAATCAAATGCGTTTAAATTCACGTTTTCTTTTTTAGTTAATTTTGCTGAGCATAAGTGTTTCATATTTACTACTTAAATTGTAGTTAATAAAATTAAATATCTAAATATATTTATAACAAATTCCTATTCAGATGCATGGCTGTCTAACCGATATAATATGAATACAGATAACATATATAGGAAGGTATAGGTATAATATAAGTGCGTGTCACATCAATATATTGTTTCCATCGTTAATATGTATAGTATCGGATTTTTAGCTTTTACTGAATTAACATACATTGGTTTCAGTTCACCATGCGATCCAAATGATTAAATGTTAAAAGTTTCACAAAAACACACTTAATATCACTTAATATAGCAAAGATGGAACCCAAATTAAAAATATAATGCATCCGGTCACGCGTGGCATGATTGGGTGTATTAGCATTGTATGGTATCAAGTTTAATAATTGATTGAAAATTCTGACAATGACAGACAACTTATATATATATGTTGCTTCCTTTATATTTTGTAAATAATTATTCTTTTCCTGGAGTGGTAGTAAAAAGTATTTAAGTACATATACATATTTATGTATATGTATACATATATGTATAATATACATGTTTATACATATGTATATACATATACATATATGTACATATACATATACATACAAAAATACATATTTTTAAGAAACATTTTCTAACATTATTTATATATTGTTTTTGCATTTCATATTATTTATTAAAATTATAAATTAAAAGTTATAAAATATGATTTTTTGTGGATATTCATTTATATTTTGGATGCATTTACTGCTAAAAGAGCTCATATGACATTTTTGTTTCCCTTAAAGATTTCGGATTGGAAAGTTTGATTTGTATCATTTCGAAGAAAGCTCTGAATTCAAAAATATTGCTGATGGATTTGGAGACGTGGTTAAGCAGATCATATAACCGATCAATTACTTGCTAATTATGATGAGCTTTTTCTTTCCTGTTCCAAGAAACTTATTGAATTTAAGCATCATCTAAATTCCAATTTGTTCAACGCCGTCAAACTATCACTGATACTTTGAACTATAAGAACTTGATCGTCGTGTCTTCTATAAGGCTGATGACAGTGATGAAAATCGAGACAGACCCAAGCGTCTTGGACGACTAGTCGTTGGAATTTAATGTGTCAGATGTATTCGATATCTACAGCCGGGGTTTATAGGATTTCGGAATATATCCTGCTGCTCTTCTGCCTGCCTTCACAACTACTTCGATGATTGTAAGAACAAGGAATATGTACATGCAGTTGACAATGGACATGCAATATCAAAAAGATAAATATCTCTATAACCCTCAACATGAAAAGATTTAAAATTATGAAATCGGTAATATATATATTTTTCATTTGATACTATCCAAAATATAATTATATTTCAGCAATGAATTTGTATGCTGTGATCCCCGTAATCAATGTACAATTGAACGACCTCATACCTAAACAATCAATCAGAAAAAATGGAAAAACGGTATGAAGCAGTGCTGTGACTCAGTAGTATAATGCTATCCTTTTAAAAATATAACATTTTGTTACCTTTATCATATAAAGGCTTATGGTATAGGAAATATACGTATGGTGTAAAACTTACCCTTTAAAGGTTTGTGGTATTTTATAGATGTGTGGTAAAGAATAAGATGTGTTTGTAGGCTTGCCATGTAGAAAAGTACAAGAATCAACATGGTTGCCGAAAATAAAAATGAATATCTGAATAACAGAAGAAATTACATGCTCTGTTTTTAATTTCAGCAACCGATTTAATTATAATATTTTGATGTTTATGCAAATTTTTGTTTCCACCATTAAATAAGGTCTGTGCTCAGACATAGACATCACGGATGGTGATGTCTGTGGCTCAGACATATACTAATAGCTAGTTTATTTAAGTTGCTTTACAGGCACGATGCCACTGACGATAGAGATGACGATGGACAGAGGATTGAAGTGGATAATGACTTTATCTGGATTATGAAGTAATTTCGACGAAAAAATACGCCTATTACAAAATGTAAAGCTGTCATTGTTTTCCCGTTTCCACTGAAAAATCACCCTGTACCTAGTAATATCACAATAAATTTTTGTTATATACAATATTTCACTTATACCTACCATACACATATATTATTATATAAATTAATCTAATGTTTGTCATGAATGAGTATTATAAATGTTGGTGTTAATTTACTCATACGAAACCATTCATTTATATGGAAATATGCAATTAGTGTGTCTTTAAAAACACCCAATATACAGTTTTATTCTTGCTTAAAATGATTTCCAGATTTCTTAGGTTCAAAATTATAAGAAAATTACTAATTGAATAAAATTCTAGTACAATTTGCTCAATTTATAATAAAAACAAAAATGTTATAGAGTTATAACTATAGAGTTATATAATGTAAAACAAAATATAATTTTATCTGTATAATTAAGACCAATTTATTAATATATGTATGTTAGAAATAATTATATTTATCTAATAAATATGATATGAATCAATAAATGCATCACTAAAATATATATTAAGACATCGGCCATATTTTTATCGGTACCATGTTATTTATTGTCCAATTTTTTTGAATAGATAAAATATAGTCCAATTCATAATTTGATCATTTCAATATGTGTCAATCTAAAAATGAGTTACTTTATGCACTAAATAAAAAATTATATTTTTCACAATTTTGATTTGTTTTGAAGACTTAGCACCATAAATATATGTATTCCTTGATATATTACAGCAATACTTGTTATCGATGATATAAATGCTTTAATTTTTGCTTTTGTAAAATTGTGTGTTTATATAATTATTCCATGGTGTGGTAATAAATGGCACTTGCATCATATTTTGATTTAAATATAACGGTTGTTGCTAGACACTTTAGACACATTAGAAACTTTGATAGTTGTATATTAATTGTTATGTTAACTTCAATATTGATATAATATGTTGGTATGAATATATACTTACATATATTTCTGTTATTTTATTCATTCTTGCTAATTCATTATTTCGGGAAGTAGGTACATATAGTCTCACTTCGAGCCCAAATTGTTGCAAAACATAACTCGAGACTTCTCTCTTCTACTGCAACAGATAGTTATATGAATTATATTATTTTAATATAATTAAATTAACAAAAAAACACTAAATGTTGTACACTTTAGTTCTAAACAGTATATAACTAAACTAATTTTAATCAGCATTATTGTAGAATAGTAAATAAAAGATTCTAAAACAAGGAAATTCATTTTTTTGTTTAACGCATTTATGTATATTTTCTATGCGATTGAACATAACATATTTGATTTGAAGCTTATTCCCGACAGCTCTTGTATATACTGGCTAAACGAGAAAAAAATGTAATTGTCTGCAATCCTGCTTTATATTTTCATAGCAGAAACTACATTTAATAATGTAAATTTGTAATTTTTTCGAAACGATTCTTCTATTGAAAGTTCCCATATTTGCAGAGTTCCAATTATCTTCTATAATTTTGATTAATAGTCCATTGAGCCAAACCTATACCTATATAACGGTATTAAAAGCATATAAACTCATTTTCTATACAAGAAATAGATAGAAAAAGTCACTCTTAATCGTCAAAAACTTACTATAACTCGAATGTACGTCTATAGTTATCTAAAAACAAATTCCACTTCAAGATTCGTCGAAAATTTTACATTTATGGTTTTGATATAATAAAGATTCAAGTATATACATGCCGTGATAAAATCGAATTATTGATCTAATTTTTAATTAAATTCTATCTTTAAGGATATAATAGATCATCACTCTATCGATTTTATTATGTAATGGTCGAAGGCCTATAGTCTCGACTGAAAATAAGGCATTTCAATGGTTCGTGGATAATCGATAAATTAGAAGATGAAATTTTGGACTGTCAGTTCAGATAATAATATTATTCATTGGATCTTTATGTTTATGACGCATGAAGTATTCCACCGAGAATTTCAATATGTAAATATGTATCTATATAGTATAAAGAATTATTTATAACCCAGGGACTATACTATAATACCGGGACGCAAATCTGAGTAAATAGGTGATTTTGAGTAACAGGCTGGCTATCATCGCATGAAAAAAT
>JAYRBW010056891.1:0-31629 GCA_036023295.1 Invenusta paracnida | reverse complement strand
TTCATACTTATAATTCGATGAGTTACTACAATATAAATTCTATACTTCTTTTTTCTTTGAGTAGAAAAAAACTATTGTCAATCACATTTCAGTTTCCAAGCAAAATTTAATTGAACCTGTTAGCTGGAATAGCTTTAGTTACATGTTTTTAATTATGATAAGCAGGTAATCATTACCGTATTATTGCAAAGCGAAACATATATGGTTTAGTCGATTATTCTGGGTTTATGATAAGCAACAGGAGTTAATATGAATTGGTTTCTATTGCTTTCAAATAAGCAATTAATGGGTTCGAAATTGAGATGGTACAAATGCCAGAGAAAATATGTTTTAAAAATGAAAGTAATTTTAGAACAAGATGTAACAATTATTTTACAAGTTATAAGACCTTAGAATTATAACATAGAGATAATCTAATTTAGACAGATATCTTAAAGCTAGAATTATCAAGCGGGGATCATATTGACCCACCTGTGTTTTATCCTTTTTACTTAAAATATACTAAAGTTTCGTTCTGAAATGATCAGTACATGCATAATTCTTAACACTCTTTTGCCTCCTTATATATTATTGGAATATACAGGAGAACTTAAAATATTGAGCTAAAATATAATCATTTTATAAAGTTACATATAATATACATGTTTAAGAATTTATGCGTAAATTTTCATTTATTAATGATACCCTTGCCGACATTCTGATATTTTTTGTGCTGATAACTAATTTGAACCAATTAAAAATCCCAGTTTTCACAATCTAATTCATTATAATTAACGCTATTTTAAATTTAATTTTTATAACAAAACCTAAATAGTAAACTGTTGTCGCTAAACAGACAGCTAACTAAGCGTTTGACGAGCTCATTGCATAATTTAGAATCGCTGTAAAAAAACTACACCTTAACGTACCTCCACCTCCATGGCTTCAATAATATGAATAATTCTGTCAGCCTCCCCGTCAGCCTCTCCATCAGCCTCCCCGTCAGCCTCTCCGTAAACCTCTCCGTCAGCCTCCCCCTCAGCCTCCCCGTCAGCCTCACCATCAGCCTCACCATCAGCCTCTCCGTAAATCTCCGTAGCAAATTAAAAAAATAGAAGTAGAATTAAATTTATTTTAATGTTCATTTTGTCTAGTGTATATTACAATTGATATCTCTTATTTGTAAATTAACAAATTTTTTTTTTAATTTGGATATTTCAAAAATAATTGCACAAAATCATTCTAAAGAAATTGCAGATCTTCATAACAGGAAAAGTCCGTGAATCTCATGTCACCAGGTCTTATATTTAAAAACGCTAGTAAAAAGCAAAAGAGGTGGATTCGACCCCCCCCCCCCTGGGTAGGATAGTGTTAACAAACTGATTTGCGCTGCAGCATTGAACTATTTACCGATTTATTCGTTAAAGCCGGTGATTAATTATGATATATATATATCCCGGCGAGTCAATGTGCAATGTACTCTGTATTATTATTAATAGCGGGGCTGACAAGATATATAATTTATAAAACTGATATCCAGTGCTTATATACGCCCCGCCACGAGAAAAACACGCAGTGTCCAAAAAACGCAGAAATCTATTAATATATAAAAGTGTAAAATAGAATACATGACAATTATGTTAAAGTTTTATGGCACAAAATTTGACGACACTATAATGACCAAAGAATATAGGATTGTAAAGAAGGCTCACTCTTTTTATTCAAGCAGAAAATCCACCATTTTGAAACTGCACCAAAAATAGAGAAATGTGCGTCAGAATGTCAGCTACAATAATATGCAATTTATAGAAGTATAGCTTAAATAATAAAAGTTTTTCTATACCGGCAAATAACTAGTTTTGCCTACATTATTTGGTATGCATTGCCTATATTGTACGGCACTTTATTTCGTATTCCTACGGCTTAAAAGTAGGTGATACTAGTTATTTGTCGCTATTAAAAACCTTTTTTTATTATTCAAGCTATACTTTTATAAATTACATATTTTTGTTGCTCCAATTCAGGGGCACATTTTTATATTTTTACTTTTCATATCAGTACTTTATATCATGCATATTTAACAGCTTGAAAATCGATCTTTTATTCTGTTTTAGAGTGTAAATTACCATCGCATTGATGGAAATATAAAATGGCGAACATTGAATATTTAAACAAACATTTTACGCTTTTTTGACCGAGTGAATTCTCTTGATATTATTACTCTGTGATTAGCAGTTTCTTGTTTTTTGGACATTTTAGACATTAAATTTCGAAAAAAAATTTTGATGGCACAAAATGTGTAATAGTTAATATCCATTTTTTACAAGATTTTGGGGGGACTTGCCAAGGCCAGTTGCTAATATAAGTGTGAACATGGCAACGCTCCAATCTACCTAAAGGACATCATTTTAATTTGATTTTTAAATGAACAAATGCAACAATGTAAACTTCCGTGAGTTTTTCCAAAATAAAGTTTTCCAACTTTTAGCACTATTATTCACAACTGTTTGCCCTATAGTGGGAGGTCACGCTCTCACCACACTCTAAATCACGACGCGTGTACTTATTGGTAACATACGGCCATGAGCAGCAAAGCATACTTTCTATATAAAAAACGCAAATCCCTCTCAAAATCGATGAAACTCTGCTTACTTTTATGGAATAAGCAGAGACAACTAAAATACCGATGTGATACTCTCATTTCATGCATTTTCGACCGTTTTAATCATATTTAACTGTCTAAGTATGTAAAATATTGCTTAGACTAGCTAACGATTGTTTACAACAATTGTAAACTATTTCAAGCATTTGTTGCGATAAACATTTTTAATTGTTATTTCGATCTGTGAAAAGTTTGAGACGCTATATATATATGCAAATATTCAAGTAATTTAGCAATATGTGTAACTTCCTTTTTTAAATAAACAAAACCTAAAAATATAGATATATTATACGCTGTGAAACCGCAAACAAAGGAAATCTCAATTCTGATTGGTTAAGACTTACCGGGGTAAGCAAAACCACATGGTTACGTCTTTTATATAGTAAAATTCTATACAGCTTATTACTATACAACCTATTATCCGTCCTAGTTTACTGTGAATAATCTAATATGGCATTAATTAGTCTTATCGATTTTTCAGGATGATTTATAAGTTTTTCAACGAGGAGAATTACATTTTAATGATGGGGCAGTGCTTAAAATTGACATTGACAATTTTAACGTGGTAGGGAATGTTCAAGCATTTATGCGTGATAAAACTTATAAAGTAACAGTAACTATAAAATCCACAGGAGGTAATGATACCGTTTCTTGTGCTACAATAAGGCATATATCTATAATTTTACCTATTACCTGTATATATTATTTTAAATTCATATATATATTTATATGATAGGTATAGATTTTGTTTATGAGCTAAAGTTAAGATTTTAATTTATTACATATAATATTTAATAAAATGTAAACTACATATGTATGCATATTTATTAATATGCAAGTGGTAACCGTAATAAAGGGAAATATATACACAATTTAATATTGTAGAATAATAATATTAATAATATAAAATAACAGCACTATTTGCTAAGTAGAATAATTAAATAATATATCAAACGCAGATATAACAGATCAGGCACGTAGGAGGATTTTAAAGGCAGGGAGGCCATTGCGTAAGTTGAGGGGGTGCCATAGGGATTTAGGGGAGATTTGAGTGCTCAAAAAACCTTTTCTGAAATCGGCCACTCTCAAACAATATTAAAAACAAATAATTGGCAGACAAACAAGATTTTTCACTGTATATCACATATAAACAAGTACCTATCAAACATAATAAATCAAATAAAAGAAGTACAATTCAAATTTCTAAAGTTTCTGACAGCAAAAATTCAGATTGGCAATAGATCAATTAGCTCTTGTTAACATCGGTATAAATAAGTAATAGTACATAATAAAAACAATCATAATATATAAATAGTTGACTAAAATTGCTTAAATATTAATTGCATACGATAAAGTGAATGCAGGCAGTAATTAGGTAAAAATGTTATTCTCAACCGACACAGTATTTTTATTTATTATCAGAATTTTGTCTGATCATTTTGGGCGGCCAATCTGCTATTTGCCCCCCCCCCCCTTGTGCACCATGAAGGGGCCACTGGCCCCCCCTCTTCCTACGTCTATGTAGCTATACAAATGTTGTTCTTTCCCAATATTAAGTTATAATATGTTAGATAGGCAAATGTACTGTTTTCCCCATATATCCATTTTTAGCAGCTTTAAACAGGAAAATTGACATGCTAACTAATTTAAAGCAGCGCTACACAATAAAATATTTTTTATATAACTGTGAAACAGTAGTTGCTATGTAGAATCCAGGCTCTTAGCAACGGTTGCTAGAGGAAACTACCATTTTTGTAGTCTTTGAAACATTTCCAATATATGCTGAAAATTTCATAAAAATCGATTGAAGTTTATGGGGTTTTATTGGGTCTGAAGAAGAAGACGGATATTACTAGAATTTATATTTGTGGTCAAAATTACTGAATATATATTCTATTTCATAATTCGTGACACAATTTTATAGTAGTGATTAATTTACGTTGAATTCAGTTTTCGTTCTTAAAAGTATTAATTATATCAGTATTATATAATATTTTCATAAATTTCGTTTATAAATCATATTTAAATCTATTATTTCTATGAACTTCTGGCTTTTCAGTGTGAAGAGTTACAACTGGACCCGAAATCAAGGTAATACTCCGAGTTATAATACTGGACCATATTACGATCATACAACTCAGAGTTACACGGGCTGGTATTTGTATGCCGAAGGTGGTAGGGGTGATTACATCAATCCTGCCATCTTTCAATCGCCAGCTCTACCTGAAGCCTCGCGTCTTTGTCAGTTGGAATTCTGGTACCACATGAAGGGTTACTATATCGGTACACTCCAGGTGTCCTTGCAAGAGTCACCGGGTGGTAGAGTTGTGCGCAATCTTTGGTCCATATCGGGAAATCAGGGCTATTACTGGAACAGGGCTCAGGTGAAACTTGGAAAACTTTCCAAAGGATTTGGATTGGTATTCCAGGCAATTGTTAACCGCAAGGTATCACCATCTACACGATCGGATGACATAGCTATTGACGACATTAGCTTTGTGGATTGTAACCCAAAGGACGTTCCGCCTGATCTTGACTGTAATTTCAATATCGATCTCTGCCAGTGGACTAATGTCACAAATCAGGCGAAGGAAACCTGGACACGAAAGAACGGTGGGGATGGGCAAGGACCTAGAAAAGATCATACGTCTCAAAATGGCTCGTATCTATTTATAAGTACGGATCCACCAGCATCGTATGGTGCTATAGCAAGTATTGAGTCGTCATTGCAGCATCGAACTCCTGATAAAGGTCACTGTTTCACCTTTTGGTACTATATGTTTGGTCCCCAAGTACCAGCATTACGGGTAGTGCTATATAAAAGTAACACTAAGACTACTATATGGAATAGGTATGGTTCACAAGGGAATTCTTGGCGACAGGCAAGGATAACCTACACATCAGACATGGAATATCAAGTTTCCATTGAAGGAACGGTTGGTAGACAGCGTCAAAGTGATATTGCAATTGATGATGTTCAAATTTTGGATGGTCCATGTCCAAGGTTACCGCTCTGTGATTTTGAAGAGGATTTTTGTGAATGGACCTTTCGAACCGATGACGACTTTGACTGGGAGCGTGATGAGGCCGGAATATTTGAATATTTCGACAGCGGACCTCGTATCGATCATACCATGGGGACCGAAACTGGACATATTGCTTACATAGATTCATATGTCAACTTGCGCGATACATTAGGAGTGCTTGACAGTAAGGAATATAGTGCTAACAAAGACCGTTGTTTTTACTTCTGGTACCATATGTGGGGTTCAGGAATTGGAACGTTGGAAATTTATCAGCGTCGTCCTGGCCCGATTAATACTGTTCTTTTGTGGACAAAATCAGGAGACCAAGGCAACGTTTGGCATAGGGGAACAGTTTCAATTCCAAGATTTTTTAAAGGAAATTATAGTTTATCTATCGTAGCAACTGTTGGTGACACTGATGGAGATATAGCGATTGATGACGTAAAATTCGTTGACGGAGTCTGTTCCACAAAAGGATTTTGCGATTTTGAAACAGACATGTGTAGTTGGGCAAACGATATTAGCGAAAGTAATATTCAGTGGATTAGAAACAGTGGTTCTACACCAAGCGAGTTTTCGGGACCTACAGTGGACCATACGACAGGAACTTCTGATGGCTATTACATGTACATAGAGACGGACAAGTGGTCATATAAAGATGAGAAGGCCTGGTTAGTTAGTGAACACTTCAATTCTGCGTTTGGTTGTCTCAACTTTTGGTACCATATGTATGGTAATGGTATCGGTAATCTTACCGTTTATACCAAAGAAGGAGGAACAGATAAACCTGTGGCTCTTTGGACAATCTCAGGCAATCAAGGGAACATCTGGCTTAATAAGAAAGTAAACATAGTTGCTCCCAGAGGTGAGTATTATATCATAATTGAGGGAACCTATGGGGGAAACCGTTCTGGTGATGTTGCGCTGGATGATATCTTGTTTATTGATTCACCTTGTCCACCAAGTCCGCCAACCCCAGAGCCTCCTTTGCCAACTAGGCCTCCGGTCTATCCGCATACACTCAACGACTGTGACTTTGAAGAGGACTTCTGCAACTGGACTCAGGATGCAACTGCTGAGATTGAATGGACACGACAAAAGGGGCCGACTGGCAGTGATGGCACGGGTCCCAAAGTAGATCATACAAAGGGCACAGAGGACGGTTACTATATATACATTGAAGATAGTAGTAGCTGGGGGAAATCTAACAAAAGTGCAAGAATATTCAGCAAGGAAATAACTTCACATAGTGCCGATGGTTTCTGTGTTAAATTTTGGTACCATATGCAAGGTGCTAGCATCAATCGACTTAACGTTTGGAGTGAAAACTACGACACAAAAGAAAAAGTTGTCGTTTGGACTAAAGCAGGTACACAAGGTCATGAGTGGTTGAAAGCAAATGTGCAAATACCCAGTGCTGGAGTCTTTTTCGTCACATTCGAAGCGTTTAACAGCGTGTCGTACAAGGGAGACATTGCTTTAGATGATATCACTATAAACAGTGGACGTTGTCCTATTCAAAACGTTTGTGATTTTGAACATGATTGGTGCAAATTTTCGCAAGCTTCATCTAATGATTTTGATTGGACAAGAGCAACAGGTTCTGGCAGCGAAATGGGTGCTACAGCACCTAAAGTTGACCATACATATGGCACTAAATTTGGTCACTTTAGCTACTTGGAAGGTATGTATCGAAAAAATGGCGATGTTGCAATAATTAATAGTCTTGTAAATTCCCCCACAACTGGAACGTGCTTGCAGTTTTGGTATGTTATGAATAATTTTGGTGTCGGAAAATTAGACCTGTACAAGAATGTCGAAGGTATACTCGTAATTGAGAATAAACTTTGGAGCCTATCAAGTAATCACTATTCTTTTGAGTGGAATTTGGCTCAAGTTACTCTGAATTCTGCCAAGCCCTTTGCTATTTCTATTAAGGGTACTAGTGGATTATCACGAAATGGAATTTTGGCTATAGATGATTTGTCCCTCTACAACAAACCCTGTCAGCCGAAGTTGTCCTGTAATTTTGAAGACAATCTCTGTGCCTGGCGTAATGAAAGAATACAAGATAACTATGACTGGGAAATTGGTTCGGCTTTGTATGTTGGCAGTGAACCAAAATCTGATCATACAACAGGCACAGAATACGGTAAATTTATCTACGCTGAAACATTTTATCCCAGGAGATTAAATGAATCTGCATGGTATATTTCTGAAACGTTAACAAATGTTACGAAGGGTTGTTTACGCTTTTATTATTTCATAAAAACTGCAGAAAGTGGTAATTTACGATTTCATCAGGTTAGTTTGGGTGGTTTACCTCAACAATTGACAACTAAATGGCAAGCAAGTAAGCCATACACATCAAACTGGGAATTTGGACAATTCTATATTGACAGCCAATCCACAGACTATAGAATTATGTTCGCGTCGATTGTTGGACCACTTTATGGAGGTAGAATTGCAGTTGACGATATTTCTTTTCTTGAGGGAGTTGGGGAATGCCCCTCACCGCCAGAAAATCCTGAAACACCCTGCGTATTCAAGTGTACAAGTGAAAACAAATGCATCCCCAAGAGCAAAGTGTGCAACTTCTATCCTGACTGCAAAGACGGAGAGGACGAGAAAAGTTGCGGCTACGACTGCACATTTGAGGACGGCGAATGCGGATGGAATGACACAAGCAAGGGGACATTTGTATGGCGACGTAATCGTGGAGCTACACCTAACGAAAACACAGGGCCTTCCACAGACCACACAAAGAAAACCGTAGACGGTTGGTACATGTATGTCGATTCTGCGAAGGGTGACTGGTATGAGATGGCAAGTTATACGAGCCCTATTATGCGGCAGGCAAGTGGAACATGCACTCTAGAATTCTACTACCACATGTATGGCCAACATATCGGCAACCTGGTGGCCAGTCTCTCCGAGAACTCTGTCACTACAAATATTTTCCTTCAAACCGGCAACCAAGGGGACATTTGGCAGCAAGCTAGTGTCCAAGTTGGGCGTATTCGTGGTGATTTCCAGGTCGTTATCCGCGGCCAACGGACATTCAGTCAGTTTGGGGATATTGCCATTGACGACGTGTTCTTCCGCGACTGTCCTCTACGTCAGCCTGGATCTGGGAACTGTTCCGAGAGTGAGTTCCTGTGCGAGAACAAAGTCTGTGTGGCTAGGAGTCGATTGTGTGACTTCGAGGACGACTGTGGGGATGGAAGTGACGAGAGCAATGCCACTTGTGTTAACTATCCATCACCGTGCAACTTTGAGATGAACGGTCTGTGTCACTGGAGAAGCGATTCACAGGCCGATCTTGAGTGGACCAGGTCCTCTAAAAACAGTCCAAATATCAACACCGGTGAGAAAGAATCAAAATTTAAACTTTTCTTCTTTACTCAATAAAAATAGTCACTTGACTTATTTGTAATCAATAACATTGCACAGTAATTTTTTAGTTATTAAGGATAAGACAAAAACAAGTACCAAAACAACATTCTCACTCATTGCATTGCAGCCATATTATCTAATTTTGTATATTGCATTATATCGTTCTAGAAAATCAATAATACTAATTTTTATATTTTTAATATTTATTTAATGTAAAGCGCAAAAAATTGGGAAGTGTGCCTTTCTCGTTCAGAAGATACTTATAGGTATCCGATATAGGTATATAACAGATCTAGCTAGTTATTTATAAATTCAGAATTTATAGATAGTCTTAAAAGCAATACAATTAACTGAACATTTAATGACATGGAATAATTATTGAAATGCGGATTTCTTTTAATTTAGTCAAAAGAAGTATGCATAATAGAAATGAGATTGATTATCAAAGCATATACTTCACATAACAATTTCTTAGAAAATAAGCAGCCGTCTATTTTAATTATAATATAAAAATTACGAAGTAAACTTAAAGTATAAATTTATAGAAACAGATAATTCAAAACTAATGTAAACGAGAATTCTATTTAGAGATATAAAAAAATTAAAACATTTATAGACCAATAAAATATGAAACATTAGAACCTTCTATACTTGTAATAGTTGTAAGTTTGGATATTTAAAATTGTGAAGTTCTCATGGGATAAAACTAATAATAAATAACAATTAACAATAAAGCATAAACAATTAGCGAAGTAAATGACAGGCGAGATACTTGTTACATTATTAAACATTAATTTCTATTGATCTGAGGCATTGAAATCATTATGTTGATCGAGATATATGGTTGCTAACTCCAAGTAGCATTGTTATTGATTCAATTAAAATTGAAACAGCATTCAGATCTCTGACGAAGCATGTTTAGCGTTGTAATGTAATTACAAAATTTAAATAGCATTTTATCTATTTTTATTTTAGCTTAGTTTATATGTATCTCTAAATTTAGTAATAAGGCGAGATAATCCAAAAGTTCCAGATTCTAAAATACCTTGTTTTGCAACCCCCATTTTGTTTGTAAAGATATCTGGAAATATATTTATACATAAATGAAAATGTTCAAAGATATAGATTACAATTAAACTCGTAAAACTTCTAAAGTTTGTAATCAGTAAAAATAAGTAGCTATAAATCAAATACACATATACAGATTTCGTAGTTTCTCAATGAATCGCTGTGTTTATGCATGCATTCATCAAATATGTCAGAATCGATAGCTGATACTTTATAATTTTGTGAGCTTTAAACTCCTTTGTTACCTTTAACTTTTGTTATCTTTTTAATTTACCACATTTTATTTTTTATTTTTCTTGTTACCTTATGTATATTTTTATAAATGATTATTACTAATTAATTTATACGTGTTTGTGTATCTAGGACCAACACGAGACCACACAACAAATTCTGAAATCGGGCACTACCTCTCCCTTGAGGCCTCAAAAGATCGGAAGAAGGGGAGCAAAGCACGGATCATCAGCCCTGTTTGGGGCCAGACTGACGCAGATGGCAAGCGCTGTCGACTCCGCTTTTTCTATCACATGCACGGAAAAGATATTGGAGTTCTTTCTGTCATCCAGAAGGACATGGTAAGTGCACTTGTGTAATAGAAAATGGCGTAGAGGTAAACCTTTCATACTACTTTGATTATGAATAGCAAGTAAGGTTTAAAAAAAATTAAAGATTTATCTAAGATTTTATATCTAAAAATATATTTTTAAAATATCTAAAAAATGGATCTTTTTAGATATTTAAAAAATTAGATTATCTAATAATAAGACATTTATAATAACTGTTGACTATTTTATTTTTTTAGTAACGTTGCGGTACGAACTAGACAGTGCTGTTTCGCCCTTTTTATGTATCTTCAGCAGGCAACTGTTGAAAAATACAATAGCAGCATACATATTCCAGAAATGTATTGCTAATGAAGCTTTAAAAAATATTATATATAAGATTTCTATACTTCTGGAAACTAAGTTGTAGAAGATAAAAGCACAAACATCACAGGTGTTTTTGTTTGTTCAGTTATCACCTACAACATCATCTTCGAACGGTGGACAAATTTCGCTTGATGACATACTGCTATATGGGTGTTTTCAATAGTACGAGGGATGTTGGCTGCTGAAGAGCTGTAAATGGTTAAAACAGTGCTGTCCGTTCTTTATGTACTGTTAGTAATATGCGTTAATAATATTAAACCATCAATTTATAATTTTCTTTTAATGATCTTTTCATTTTACTCTCATTTATGCGGTTTTTATGCAGAAGATATATACTTTATACTCAAGTCCGAGGATCTAATCGATAATAGCATAGCGCCGAGTTCTGTTCTATGATTTATTACATTTTACTGTTTGTGCATAAGGCAGTTTTCGTAAGATAAACGAAGATGTTAATAATTGTTGGCATCCACATAAAGCAAAGGAAATTATGTATTATATATATATATATAGCATAGTAATAGTCCGGTAATAATTAATTAAAACTATGGATTACATCAGTAGAACCAACAACTTGTTGCAGCCTCATCATCTACATTAAATTATAAAACATTCACATTTGATAATTCTCAACCATCTCACCCATTTAACATTTAAATCTTGTATGTTAAAAATCCATTAAATGTAAATTTATCATTATTGATTTATAAATTAACCAAGAATGTATGTAACTGTAATTACGTTATATTTACAAACGTAATTACGTCCGATATTGACCGATTTTTCATTCATTCCAGTTGTAAAATACTTCAGAATGTCATGACGGCTTCATTTTTCATTTTCTTTCCCATTTTCAATTAAGAATAACATTTTGTAAGGCGAAGCTTCTAAATTCTACAGCATTCGTTGGGTAAACATTATTGGGGAACAAAATGGCCGCGGATATCAATTTTCTTGATTAAAAAGGCATTCGCTAAGTGAAAATTTGTGAATATACTAAGTATTATTATTTAGTTGTATATTATTTAAGCTAATATTCAAAGCGCAGTTATTAAAATTAAAATAGTTTAATAGTGTCAGAAACGCTTAGAGCCCAAGGAAATGCATTGACTACGTCTAAAACGCACACATGTGCAGAAGATCACAAGTAAGTGGATAACAGATAAATATTGGATATCCCCCTGCTTACGTAAACAAAATACAAAAAGAATCAACAACAACAAACTGGTACTAAACAAGAACCGATAACATTCATAAGATTTCCTTTCTTTAGTGATAGTATATTACCAGATTGAAAGAAAAGACAGGCATTTTCGATAAAAATAATAATCCTTTTTACAACAGAAAATCCGCTGTTGTCATTATTTAAAGAAAAGCGGGATTCCATCGTACCGGCCCCCAAAACTGTGTAATATCGTGTTACACAGTTTGGGTTATGTTTCGTGAAAGGAGCTTTCAGCTGATCGGAGGCTGATTGAATATAAAGTGCTTCTGGCGCCACTCGTGATTTATCTCATTTTATAACTCTCACAAATTTCCAATTAAAGGCTTTGATGTTCACTTTGCCGCAATTTGTGTGTTAAAACGGAAGAATTAGTTTGCTTGCAGTGCTCGCTGATCTGACTATGAATTGGAATTGTTCTGCTCATTTTACTCGATATATGCCCTTACAAAAAATGCTCATGAGATTATTAAAAAACTCATGAGATCTCCTCATGAGACCGCAGCATCGTAATTTTTATATAAAAGTACAATTTATACAATGAAGCTTACCGACTAGACTGTGTCCTTCTGATTTTTCATGAAAGCATTACTACGAAAAACGCTTACACCAAAAGCATGCAGCTGAAATTAAATGCCGCTCTTGCTTGTTGTATTTATGTGATAAACATGTATCCACTGCATGAAAGTTGCCGACCTATATATATGTAAAGCAAAGCTGTGGCTTAAGGCTCCCACAGGCCGTGAGTATATAAGTAAAAACATATATACATATGCAGTGTTGGACATCAGGTTTAACACAGAAGAAAATTCACAGCGATTTTTCCAAATATTCCTATTTTCAGCTTCATCTTGGTATTTAATTTGAATTTTCACACTAAATACACAATATAGGTACTGTGCGGAATATCCAAAACTGTATATAACATTATGATTAGGATAGCAAAAATGCACGATTAATTATAGATAGACCTGCATTATTAAAATTATTAATTTAATATTACTTAATCAATTAAATAAGCTGTTAACCATGACCAGGCATATATGGTGCTAGAATGCTTACTTTTTGACATTTGTCTTAATGGATGTGGCGAATTAGCTATTATCGATTTATATTATAGTAGTAATCAGATTAAAGAATTATTATTGATAAAAATTTAAAGAAAATCACAGATACCAGTTTCCTCAACTATTCTATAATTCAAATTCCATATACTTTTGAATATTGATAATTAAACCACTTTTAGCCTATAGACTAAATGACCCCATAGTTCACAAGTAATATGTTTACATGGTATAGAATGATTACATTACGAGTTATGGTGATGGCCTTCCTGAAGATTCTTTTTTAATAGTTAAAAAAAATAAAAGTAATTATTATAATAAAATCACCAATTAATTAACCATAAAATAATTTGTATTTAAATGTAAATTACAAACATGTTTAACAATTATTTACAAAATGACATGTTTTCATAATATAATGTTATTTTTCCGTATCACGGCACTTTGTTGCCATTTTTAATGATGTCACTCCTGCTGATGCCGGGGCAGGCAGTCATCACCTTCCCTAAAATAGAGAGAGGGGTAAATGACGTTTTATAATACACTATATAATTATACATTATAAATAATATGCAATATACAATATACAATATTGATTATTCAATTATGAGAAACATGATTTAAAGTGTAAGTATTTAAAAATTATAACCATGGTCTGTAACTGAGTCATTCCCCACAGAACCAAAAGATTTTTTGCGCACATTTTGGTAATGTAAAATCAGTTTAAAAAAGCGTGAAACCTACGCAGATTTTATTGTGTTTAGTGTTAATTTGACCAGGGTAGTAAATAATCATAAAGAAAAAAATAGTAGAAATCAATTGAACTTACGAAGGATAAAATCTCCTTTTCCCTCGTTGAGTCGAGCTTTGCCTTCTCGCACTTTTGAGACGGTCCCATCAGACATCTCCTCTTTTGTAAAAAGACAATGCATAATGCCAGGAGATATGTCTTTTTTGAGTAACCGGCAGATCGGTTAAACTCTGCAAATGTTGTATCATTGATGGATGGATATCTTGGAAATCATTCACAATAAATAGATGATATTATACTACATATAGGATTTGCAGTCATTAATAAAGCAGCGATTACAAATAACAGTATTTTAAATGTATAGAAGTTGATTATATTTTAATTAAACATAGCATGTTTAGAAAATTGTATAAGATTGATATATTATACCGTGGGTGTATCCCCTCCTCCTTCGTTTATTTTTTCCTATAAAGGACACAAATAGTAAAAGTTGATTAGTCATCGTTCTGCAATACTTCAGTCTTTTACAAAATAAATATTCCCATATTGATTTACTTTATAACTAATAAAAAATGTAAGTAAAATGTCTTTAAAATTTTAATTGAATGATGTCGGTTAACCTACATCGTTAGAATATATATATGATTTAATATCCATTGTATATATTTTAAACACTTGTGATACACACTGATTCTCTTATTTAGTTAAGGAATATCCTATTGTCATAAAAAAGAAGGATACAAATAAAAGTAAGGTTTTATATTGATATTACAAAATTTGGTGATGTTAACACTATAAAAGTATCTAGAATGGGTCAATAAAGTTAGAGATTATGTAACTCCTATGAAGTATATAACAATATAGGAGACACAAGCATTGGTCACATGTGGCTTTAAAATATTTAGAGTAAAACTTACATAAATAGGTGCTGGTGACTTCGACTGCTGAAATTTAAAATATATTATTTACTAAATATCTCATACTGCATATACTTTCAATTAAAAGGAACACACAATATCGCATTGTTATTAGAATTTTTGTTGTCATATTTTTATGAATTTAACAGTTTAGACGTATACCCATTTGCCATATTGATCTATACATTTAGGCATTTTAAACAGAAAGTATTGTAACAATTACATCTTGGCTTCCTTTTTATATCATTTTTTTAATGGCTGTACTTCCTATCATCAATATCATTTCAAGGTTTTTTTAGGAGCTCGTTTCTTGGCTTTCATTTTTTCGAAGCGGTCGTTTTTGTTTAGATAGGATATATATATATATACGTGAATAATTGTAAAGTAATTAAACAATCAATAATTTAGTACAGAAAATTAATTGAATTTTAACATAATTAACAGTTTTTTTCTATAAACGTATGAAAATGGTTTCGAATTATTGAGGTAATAAACAGTGGCATAGATTCTATGAAGACTTAGACTTTAACTATAGATATTGACTACTGTAATGAAATAGGTCTGTAATCTATGAAAGGTTAGCAGGAAAGTAAAAGGTTGTCCCTTTATTTATTTTATTTGTTTATTTTTTCGTTAGTTATTTAGGCATTATTTGCTGAGGCATTATTTATCGATTGAACGTTGTAGCAAATAAAATATACAAACTCCAAAGTTCACAAAATAAGATAAAAAAATATTGACTATGGTACATTTCTATAGAAGTAAAAATTCTTGCATAAATATATTAGACATAATTGTTTTCAATAACTTTCTTGACTACAAATGATATCTATGATTTAAATAAGAACATATATAAGCTGTCGGATCATTGTTCTGGCCTACTCCATTCACAGCTGACTGGCGCACCCCTCAAACAAATCTGGCAACAAGTTGGCGAGGTGGGAAATTTCTGGGAGCGCGCTGAAGTCCCCCTCATCTCCTTCGGTCCATTCGAACTCTATATCGAAGGCACAGCGGGTGATGGTGCGGACGGGGACATCGCCATTGACGACGTAACCTACTCGGAAGGCTGTGCACTCCATCCCGATCCTCTACCGACAGGTTTACCCACTGCCCCGCCCCTAGCCACCACTGTATCACCCTGTGGACCGAAAATGTGGCAGTGCAGCACTGGCGACTGTATACCCGGGCATCAGCGCTGTGATTGGCTGGCACAGTGTCCCGACCGCTCGGACGAACGTGATTGCGGGGCGTGCACGTTTGAACAGGGAGAGTGGTGTGGCTGGTACGATGTTAGTATTGGAAGGTGAGTCAATATGTGACTATTGCGGGCAATTTTAGAACACCTTGAGGCTAATCTAAATATAGAATACAGCTTAAATATGTGATATATTTGTAGAATTGACATACAAACATAATATTCACTTTGAAATTATTAATGCGGAATGTGGGCCAGAACATTTTTCGGTACCCAAAAAAGGGAGGAAGAGTGTTGCCTTATGCATCGTTAGAAAGCTATTGATGTCTAGATTCTAAACAGATTTGATATACATCACCATTTGGTGGCTGGAACAAATTAAGGAAATTTTTTCGATTTCCCATATTAAAAAATAGGATTATTTTTTGTATTTTTAACTTTATTGTCATGAAACTACATATTTTAAAGAAAACTAATGTTTTAACTATTATTCATGATAAAATATTGCATATCACATTGTTTATCTTAGTGAATTCTTCATATTACAAGCATGTTAAAATGCATTGACTAAATTATTTAATAACCAGAAATAATTTAAGAAAGTTTCCAAACCATTTTTATAGCTAAAATAAACCTGCAATAGGCTTGGGAATGCTATTTATATTATGTAGCTGATAAGTTATTATCATAATTTATATATCTAATTTTGCTTGTGATATGTAGAAATACTTTGATAAACAAAATATTATTCAACATTTTATTATAAATAATTGTTAATTTCTTTAAAATCTGCATTTTTATGAAAATTAGGTCAAAACTTTTGAAGAACATAGAAAATCTTCATATTATTTAATATTGGAAATCATAAAAATGTACTAATTGGTTCCACCTACAAAATGGTGATGTCGATCATATATTTTTTGTAATCTAGACATTCATAGCTTTTTAATTATTTTGTATAAAACTCTTCCTTCCTATTGTGGGTGCCGACAACCTTTGTTTGGCTCCTGGCCCACGGACTATTTTTATATGAGTATTATATTGGGTAATAGACATTAACCCTTTATCAGAATTTATTAATCTTTCCCAGTTCTGCTGTGTAAACAGTTTTGTGAAGGCCAAAGGTACGTACGAAGTTTAAATTAACTACCTTCCCAATTAATGACAATCCTACAAGCTAGGCTCTTGTTTTTCCTTAAAACTTAAACTATATAATTGTCTTTTTATAGTGATAAATATCTTAAGTATATGATTAGTATCAATCTAGCAATGAATAAATCACTCAATGTCTTCAGTTATGTAAATATGTCTGTAATATAATATATATCTACATATGAAAACCAAATTAATTTCTACGTTATGGGAATTGTTGTACTGACCTCATTAAATGGAAATATTGTACCGTTAGTGGTACATTATTAAATTATGTGATCTTTTACTGTTTTTTCTGTTACATTCTTGAATTCTCATTATGTCGTTGAGGTAATGTATCCATATTTTAAAGAAACTCCATTTTTGTCCAATTATTCGGCTTGATGCAGTTGTTTTTATAAATTTATGGTAAATAATAAAAATGATAAAGCAATAGTTTACATAATTGTGATACATAAAACAACATTAGTAAACTGTAGAGCATGAGTAGTATGCACAAAATAGTATTTATCTATCTTTCTAAGCAATTTTAAACTGGTTTTTTGTTTCGCCCCGAACCATATGTAGATACCAATGGGGCAACACAATCGCTGCCAACAGCAAAGGTCCACTGAGAGACCACACAACAAATTCCACCACCGGTTACTATCTCTATGACGGCAAAGAAAGCGGCGGCTCTACAGCTAGCAAGGCCATTCTTAAGTCCCCAATCTATGGTATGAGCGGAGTTGACTGCACCATGACTCTTTGGTTCCAGAGATATGGTAACCCGTATGGCAGTGCTAATATCGATTTGCGGGACAACAGGGGATTCTACTACCGTCTGGCTACAATCGATCAGGAAACGGGGAGCACATGGCGAAATATTACGGTTGGAATTGGTCGAAGGAGTCCGGGATTTCAGTTAGAAATCGAGTCACAGTACTACATCGCTTCTTCTGACATTGCCATAGACGATATCACATTCAGAAATTGTGTTCATTCGCTCAATTCTACTTGCGACTTTGCACATGAATTCCGATGTACAAACGGTCACTGCATTAACTGGGCGTTCCTGTGTGACTTTCAGGACGACTGTTACGACAACTCGGACGAGATAGCGTGCACCGAATACCAGGTACGCTGCACTTTCGAGGGGGGCTCTTTGTGCAATTGGCAGCTGGATCCCTCGTCTAGTTGGCCCTGGATTCTGACTAGTGGTGCAGTGCGGAACATGTACGGGTTTGGTCCCTCCTTTGATCATACCTGTGGAAACAGCTCATGTGAGTTCCTCTTCTTCGATTCCTCGGGAAAGGATCGCGTCGGAAAATTCTCCAGTGTTGCATTCCAACCAGTTACCAAAAACGCGAACTGTTCCATGCGTTTCTTTGCTCAGGCGTACACTGATTCCTGGGCCTTGCTGGTAGTTATGCGACGCTATCTCGATGGCAACCAAACAGAAGAACGCCTTTGGTCGTCCAGTATGAGATCACGAAATCAGGTCTGGCAGCGCGCAGTGGTTCCTATTACGAGTTCGTATCGTTTTCAAATAGTCGTAATAGCTCTGTCAGGCACACCACGTTCTGGAAAAAATTTGGAGTTCTTTGCCATTGATGATATCTCATTTACACCTGGTTGTGTTCCAGCAGGGGCTGTTACTCCTGGACCCCCAACATCTACACTTTCACCGCCAACTGTCAATTGTACCAAGTCCGAACGTATGTGCCGCAATGGACGCCAGTGTGTTCCGTCCTACAATTTTTGCAATTTCCGATTTGACTGCGCTGATCACAGTGATGAAGATGACTGTCCTATGGTTTGCAATTTCGAACAGGGCAGCATGTGTGGCTGGATTAACAAATTCAATCTGAGTCCTGTGATGGATGCCTCAAGAGCATGGGGATGGGAAATTGGAAGTGGTGACACGCCAAATAGCGCAACTGGACCTTCCGTTGATCATACTACGAACAGTGCCTCAGGAAAGTACATCTTTATGGACTCGAGTTTAGACTGGCCCTCGGGTATGCGTGTAGAACACGCTAATCTCTCCAGTCCAATGTTTACACTGGCAGGTAGTCAATGTCGCTTTTCATTTTGGTACCACATGTTTGGTAGTCAAATTGGTCATTTGGAAGTTACGGCACGCTACCAGATGTCAAATGGAGATAAGAAAGAATTGCGTGTATTTTCTGTTTGGGGTAATCAGGGAAACGTCTGGAATCAGGGAATGTTAAAAATCCCTCCATGTTCACAGAATTTCTCTTTCATATTTACTGGCACCAATCGTAGAAACAGTATGGTAGTTGGTGATATGGCGTTGGACGATTTGCGCTTTGACAACTGCGCATTTCCCAAGGGTGTGAGTGGGGAGTGCTCTTCATCCTTAGAGATGCAGTGTCCTGGAGGTGTTTGCATCAACAAGGGACTGATATGCGATCTACAAGTCGATTGCTGCAGTTATGGCCAAGCAAATGGAGGCTTTGACGAAGCACCATTTATGTGTAAAGATTACACTCAATGCACATTTGAAAATAATAGCTCTTGCAACTGGTTTCCTGACGAAGACGCTGATTTTCTTTGGTCACGTGGTTATGGTTCAAGGGATAATCTTTATAAACGTGGACCTCTGGTAGATCATACGTTTGGTAATGCGACTGGCCGGTACTTCTTTATGCCGTATAGTTATTTTAGACGATGGGGTGACAAAGCCCGATTACAATATTTCTTAAACCCCACTCCATACCAGTGCAAAATACGCTTTTGGTATTATCTATATGGTAAGGACAATGGTGAATTAAGGGTTGGGATGCGTTCAATTATGGACACTAAAATAAGCTACAAATGGTCGACAACCGGTGAAACCTTCCAAGAATGGCAACGAGCTGAAATAAGGTTGATATCGTCATCCCCATTTGTGGTCGTTTTGGAGGGCACATATGGAAGGGTAGTCCCCATCGCTTTGGCTGTAGATGATATCACGTTCACACCTGAATGTAATGCAGGGAAAGACACCCCCATGCCTAGTGATTTACCGAATCCAATGAAGGACTGCAATTTTGAGACTGACTCTTGTGACTACAAAGAAGCCGAAATCAATGATTTTGATTGGACACGGGGTAGTGGAGAGAGTACGGATAATAATGATGCCCCCGAATTTGATGCCGGAAAAGGAACTCCTAGTGGACATTTTATGTACGTCAAAAATGACGGCCAGCATCGTTTTGGAAAGAAGGCCGTACTTAAGAGTCCAGTATACACATCGGTTGGTGCTGACTGCCATTTCAGTTTTGCTTACTACATGACAGGCAATAGTGTAGGACCACTCTCTTTGAAAATAACAAAATCACAAGGTAATAATACGAGACAAGCATTAATCTGGAGAACGTCTGGAGACCAGGGTGCCAATTGGCAGACAATGACAGTCGGAATTTCATCTCGAAAGGAAAGTTTTTATGTTAGTTTTGAGGAAGTGCCCTATTTTTGGTACAGTGGAAAGGTGGCACTCGACGAATTCCGCTTTTTTGACTGTGTGGAACCCCCTAGAAGTACAAATTGTGATGTAAGCTCGGGCGCATACTACTGGTGTCGCATCAGTCAAGCTTGTATCTCCTCGGACAGACTTTGCGATCTTACTAACAATTGTGGCGATAACTCAGACGAACAAAATAGCTTTTGTCGAAGCTATACGCAAATGGATTTTGAGTATGGTTTGGGCATCTTCCGTCAGGGAATCCGTAACTTGGAAGACGATGTCGATTGGGAGCGACGGCAAGGTGGGTCTCTCGACTCAGGAACCGGTCCTATTGCAGATCACAGTATTGGCGACCAAACTGGACACTACATGTTCATGGATTCCGACAAGATACCCTACGGACGCACCGCTTGGCTTGTCAGCCAGCCTATAAACGCTACAAACCTCTCCCCCACTAGCCTTTGCCGTCTTCGCTTCTACTACAACATGAATGGCAAGTTTGTGAAGGAGCTTAGGATCCACACTCGTGTCTACAGCAATGGTCCCCCTACGCGGACGTATATGACACTTGGGGGTGATCGCGGAAGCGTTTGGTTGCGTCAACAGATCACGCTGCAAGAATTTGGTCTCTTCCAGATCATCTTTGAGGGTGTGATGGGAGACGCCTACTCCTCTGACATAGCAATTGATGATGTGACACTGACACCAGGATGCGTGGTGATGCATCCCAACACAACGATGCCTGTGGCCCCCACTGCACCACCCACGCTCTCTCCGCCACCGACCACACCTCATCCCTGTCTCCCGGATCAGCATGCCTGTAAGAATATTGGGACCTGTATACCGCAGAGCAAGGTGTGCAACTTCATTAACGATTGTGGCGATTTGTCTGATGAGGCGCTGTGTGGTAAGTTGTCGCATCTGTTATTTTTTAATATGTCGTAACGGGATTATATTATGATAAAGTGTTACATATGTATTTACATAGTTAAATATCAATAAATTAGTATTATTTAGTTTATAAAGAAATACACTAATAGGGTTTTCATGAACTTGAAATTCTATAAAAAATTCTAATTTATATTTTGAGTTCAACTTTACTATATGTTTCATTTTATCACAATTCCAATTCCAATTCCAATTATAACAATATATAATGCTTTCATAAAAGCTTTCCAATTAATATATATACACAGCTATATATATAGCGAGCTATATTATTTAATTCTGAATAAATTAAACATAATATCTAAAACAAATAATTAAACTGAATATTTTGTGAATTAAATAATGTATTTTCCCCGCTGTTTTATAAGTCCTTCAGATAACTATATTATTCATAGTTATGGTTGTAGGTATAAATTGTTTTGTAAATTTTAATACTCTTTGTAAAATAGCTTCTTTATTATACTTCTTTTATTATAACGTTAAAAATGGCATTGCAAAATTACATATTAGAATAGATACTACACTAATACAAATCCTCAAAGTATTATAAAATAAATTGGATCATATTCTACGTTGCAACATGGGAGTCATATAATATTTTTATTTACATTGGACAGAATAACATAGTATGACATAGAATGACATACGAGTATGCATAACCAATTTTTTCGAAAATAATTATATTTTATAAATTAGCCGTTTTTAGTAAGAATTGTATCGTATGAAGTAAGTAACGAGAATCTCATTGAAAACCTTTAAGTATAGGATTTCTTTACTGACATGCTGAATGATATCATGTTTATTGGTAAGCGAGTGTAGTCGAATGTTTAGGCAGTAATGCTAACCACTACATCACTGCTCTTCCCTGAAAACATACAGCACAAGTCGACTGTAACTTCAATCAGGACTTCTGCAACTGGATCCCAGGAACATTGGGTCTTAGCCACGAGTACGCCTGGAAGCGCGTGAGCCCCAAGAATTTGCCGGACTCCGAGAAGGACTATCTGCCCAAGACAAACGCGGATTCTCAGACTTGGGGCTTCTTCGCGTACGCGGACAGTTCCCAGGGTGTGTTCTCAGCTGTTGCCAACCTCACGAGCCCTTACATTGGACAGACTGGACCCCAGTGTCAACTACTCTTTGCATACTATGCCGATGGACAATATGTTGGATCCTTGCAGGTAAGTTGCAAAAGACTTGTCAGATCTTAGCTTGATCTTTTGTAGTCGTTTTTAAACACTTTCGACATGTAATCGGACTTATTGTTTGTTTAATTTGTTTTTTCTTTCTGAAAAGTTTTATTAAATGTGAAAGCACATACTATTGTTTATTTTTTATTGAATTTCCTTGAACATATTTTCAATTTTGTAAATTAAGGTTTCAATGAATTTGATTGATATGCATATAATTTTAGATAAATTATCGGACGTTGAGTTTTTAAGATTCATTCTATTTAATTTTATTAGATATTTAAACCCATTTTAACTTATACTGATTTACATAATTGTTAATATAATTTGCTTAAAACACTTCAACAACAAATTTTTAAAATTTATAAAAATGGCTTGGCACAGCAGTTATTTTTATCTGCGTTTCGACAAGTAGTAATTATATTTATAAATTATAAAAGAATTAAGTAGCACACTTAGAATATGAACTTTAACGATGCAAAATTTGCGACGTTTCGGTAATCTACTGTTACCATTATCAATCAAAGCACAGAATGAGAATAATAAAATACAGAGAAGATATAATTCTTTACAATGCAGTTATTATACATACATATATATCCTTCCTGTGTCTCATTGTGTATTCTGCTTAATAAAGGCAACAGTAGATTACCGGAACGTCGGAAATTTTCTATCCTTAAGGTTTATACTTAACATTACTAAATCCAGTAGTTCTATAACAAGTTGAATAATTTCTATTGTATTACGATTAATTATTATCCGCTTTTTATTTGTTGACGATTTTCTAGTTTTTGTAAAATTGGATGTTTTTTTACTCATCTCTTAATTTTAATAACATTCCAGTTTGCAACTTTGATATTCATACATTTTCATAAACTATACTTGTTTTTTTATCATATAATTGCACAATAATATGTAAAGATAGTAGGTATCCCTGATAAACAACCCCTGTCTCCGTTTAACCAATACAAAAGGTTCTACTCCAAGGCCGCGCTGACACCCAAACCACACCCCTCTGGTACCGCAGTGGGGCCCAGGGCAAGGAATGGGTCCGCGGGTCCGTATTCATCGGCCCTCGCACAGACTTCCGCATCCAATTTCAGGCTCGACGAGGGATCCACTTCCTGGGCGACATTGCTCTGGACCAGCCCTCCTTCCAGAACTGTAAGCCGCCTCAACCCAGCCCCATCCCCTGTGTCCAAGGAGAGTTCACCTGCACCAATCGGGTTTGTGTGGGCTCCGAACGCATCTGTGACTATGGTGACGATTGTGGCGACTTCTCCGATGAACAGGTGCGTTTGAACAGGATAACTACTCTATAAAACAATAATCGATTTTCAAAACGCATTCTGTGCTTTTTGGTCCTGAATGGTTTACTAACGGTGTTTTACGTTAAACCTTCAAAGGTTTATTTAATATATTTTTTTATCGTTTTTTCCAATTTAATCACCTCTTTTCTTCTTCTTTGGGGCCGAGACAGGCTACTGTTACTGGCTAATGCTTTCGAGGAACTTAACCAATTTTCCCGTAGTTTAGAAAATAATCTTGGAGTTTACTTTTTTCTGAAAACATTATCTTTTTCCGCTCCCACCTGGAACACTTCACCAGAAGGTGCTTTGCAATTATTTCTACCTCATCAGTTTAGACATAAGGCTATTCCTATATTATACAAATGCTGTCTGAAAAATAGGCTGTTTCCTGCATTTAATCACTTGCATATATTATACCCTTTCAAACTGCCGTATTAAAAATTCAAGTGTGCATTCATTATGTGTTACATATATATTTATTTAACTATACTATTATAATAATTATAATTATAACTATAAGTGTCCATGACCATGAAACATCTGTGGAAATTTAGAATTTTTGAGAAAAGCGATAAATCAAAGTAAAAATTGGAATTTATCAATTTACAAATTAATAGCAGTGAATAATATTGTAATATTTTGGCTTATCGTTCAAATGACTGAATTGAAAAAGACAGCAAACATGTATTCCTTTTTTGAGTATTAGTAGTGAACCTTTGCATTATCTTTTATAATCTTTTTATGTCATAGTTTTATAATTTAATCCTTTATATATTGTTACACATATCATATTATTATATTTTCCCCAATAATAAAATATATTTAAATTGTCATTTGTTTAAAGTTTTCATAATACTACAAAATATTCGTAATAAAATATTTGTTAATTCCATGTTTTACAAATGTTTTTTTTATTAAACGAAATCTATTGCAATAAACCCGGAAAATAGTTGTTGAACTAGAAAAATTGTTTTTTGGAATACTTTTACTGTGTACCTTGTATAAAAACATTTTTATAAAATAATTTATGGTGTATTTATTTATTTTATGGCTTATTTAAATGTTTGCTTCTTTTTAATTAAAATATATTAATTAAGACTGTTTATGCCATTATTTCTCTTAAATACCAGTTATTTCTAAATACTAATACATCTTATACGCACGTTGTTTAGGTACTACGAAGATCTTAAAATCTATGTACACATTTGAATTTCGCGCTATATGTGTTTGAATGACGCGCGCATTATTTCGTTCTCTTTAGCAACAACATAATCGAATGTTGAGGAGGGTATGAAGGGGAGTTGAAGTAAAGGTATACCTCTTTACTACTCAAATAGTGAATATTTGGATTGTTAGTTTCTTAAATCATTTGAATACTAAAAAGAGGTAAATATTCTTTTAATAAAACATGTGGCACGATTTCTCTGTTAGGAGAATTTTCCTTTATGTACCAGTAAGGGATAAAACTTAGATCCATTAAAATAGCGTCCATTTTGATGCAAACTTCTTATTGATTAAATTTGTATCAATATTTTATCTTCAACATTAATCGCCAGAACTCCCATTGCGCTGCCTACCCGGGCCGCTGCGACTTCGAGCACGGAATCTGCACGGAGGCATGGAACCAGGACTCCACAGGTAGTATGGATTGGGCCCTCACAGTAGCGGGCTCCCCTCTGCTGGGCGCGCGACCTTCCATCGATCACACCACGCTTACAATGACGGGTGAGTGTTGTCGACACATAGCTATATGTTGAATAGGGACTACACAAGCGCGTCAGAAATGTACACATCTTCGATGACGAAATGAGACGATTATCCAATCAGAAGGATATATCATGTGACTCCACAAGAAAACATATAATTGACAAGAAAATATAGAAATTATTACTTCATCTGTATGACGGAAATTGTGTCTGCCGTTTTAGTTAATGAGTCATTGTTTTATTATTGCCTTTAGTTACTTGTGTTTACGAGATTTATTTACAAGCGTCCAAGGAAATCTCACTAACGAAATTGTGGTCTAATTAAAAAAGACTCACTTGTTTGTCCCGTATTACAAATTAACAACTCTAGGATTACGTATATTTTATTTCATTTGAAAACGAACGTATGTTTTTTATTACAACGTAGCTAATAAACGCTACGTCTAAAGGCAAGCGACTAAATTTGTTCTCTATCTTGTACAGCGTATTTTATAATCACCTTGATCGACGCGCTAAATTTTTAATTAAGTTTTGATTTACGAAATACATTTTACTAAGACATAACAGTATAATTATGATTTGAGACAAATATTATTTCAACGCATTTTCGAGACACATTTTTGTATATTAGAGACAATATAGACATTTCATTCTTGTCATTTTATTACCAGGTCACTATATTTATGCCAAGAAGCCGTGGAGTGGCAGTCAAAATAACATAACACGACTCAAATCATTTGTGATCAAAGGCTCTTCATTGGATTGTCAAGTGAGTAATACGCTGAACGTATTGTATTAACCATTGTTCTAAATATGTAGCTTTGAATCATGGAGTCGTATTCTGTTAGGGTTAGGGTTAGGGTGATTTTGTACTAGTGAAATAATTCGATAGATAACTGTTACTCTTTTAGCAGCAAATAATTTATGTGTACAGAATAAAGTACATATTTTCTGTCAACTATCTTCGTCTTATCAGAACATAATCTAGGAAGGAAACTTATAATACGCATTTATACTGCTTAAATATTGCTTACAAAACATAAATAGTAATTTCATTGTAGTATTGTATTCTTAGTTGTGGGTACATTTATGTAAACTTACATTTAATATGATCATATTTTGGTACTTTTTTGGTTTTTCAAAGACAATTCCACTAGATTAATAAATCTTCTCATGTAACTAGTTCGAGCATACATATATCATCTTCATTAATTTTGGTTATTTTGACTATTTTGACTTCAAATTTTGTATTTTACAGGGTTTGTTTGCACAATTTTTATAATTCTTTGATACATATTTTATATACCTTATGCGCAAACGTTTAAGAATTAAAAACTTAAACTTCAAATTTGATAAAAATATTAAAATAACTGAGAATTCAGTTTACAGAAATGATCAATAGAGGTAATTTGATAAAAGGAACTGGAGTCGATGTGTAAGCGATGATTCCTAGGAACATGTGTAAATATGGCAAAATGCTATAGCTTGCATTTGTTCATATCTCAGGAACTTAAATTGCGCTTTGGACGTCGATAATTTCTGCTAATTGTAGGTTTATTTTGTGTTTATCTTTATTAATGAATGTAACCTTTATATGTATTTAATATATTGTTTAGTTTGTTTTTGCATTGATTTTGTGCATAGAATAGTTTTTTATAAAATAAATTTGCCATTGTTTTGTGTGCGATTTGTCACTAGTACAACTGTACTAGCTCTTATTAATTTTATTTAAATTTATCTGTTAATACATAAATTATTTCATCATTTTTTCTATATATTTCTATTTGTGTCATATTTATGCTTGTCAATATTTGAGTAACTAATTTTTCCTGTCGGACATCTTAAGGGCTGTATTTTAAATTATTACCGCCAAATTATCGTACTTATTTTCTGTTGATATATACTTTAAGTATATTATATTCTTATACTTAAGCAATAAGTTTTTTTAATTGAGCTTAAATTTAAAAGCAATAACTTAAAAAATGTTTTGTTCACAGATATTGAATTTCATATATTAAAAATGAGTACTGAATTGTATCGGCAAGAACATTATTTTTCCAGCTGTTTATGTTTAATGACTTAATTTTACTATGGAATGGCTTTGGTCCACACTAGTTGCGCTACTGGTACCACATGGCGGGCAGTCAGACCTCGCAACTCACAGTCTACCTCCGTGCCAACTACTCGGCGAATGGTCTCCTGGTTGCTATGCCACCACACACCGGTGGCCGCGTAGACTGGTGGGAACGAGAGGAGGTGGATCTCACTTTGACGTCCTCGCTATTGCCTGCCGGGACTAACTTCGAGGTTGTGATTGAGGCTCGCTTGGGCGAGAGAACGAGAGGAGATGTCTCCCTAGATGATATCTCACTCACGCCTGGCTGTATCCGAGTAGCTGGTGAGTGCAACTGAAAAAAATCATGCTGTGAACATGTATTACTGTGCACTTATTTGAAACACCTCTAATTTATTAAAGTTTAGTAATTATTAGACGCTATAATTTTATACTACTCATAAGTAAAACAAATATTTTATTTGTAAAAAGTCTTATGTATTTGTAGTCATTAACAGCAAAGAGAAGTCGCATTATTAATTTTATATTAAAACTGGCAGTAATTGTTGATTAATACTGCTCATAAATAGAATTAAGAAATATATCATTTGCTTGTTTTATTTTAGATGAAAATGTCATATAGTTGAGTCACCAATTGATATATAGAAGAGGAAAGTAGTCCCTGTTTAGAAGTTTAGGCTAATTTTCTGATATTATAAAAATAATTTTGATGTATTGTTATTTCATTCTATTTATAAGTATAATAGGTATTTACTTTATGTGTTTGTTTCTGATTTTTGCTAAATTAAATTATACCTACATAGGTATCATTTTCTTGTTTTGCTTAAATACATAGCAATATTTAGTTGTTAGAATTGTTTATTTATATTTATAACTGTTTATTGCTTTAAAATTATTCAATTTTCGATTACTAATGATTGAGGTTTCTCTTAAATATTGAATATGTTATATGTTTATTTCTTAATTATCAGATAAATCCATATAATAATACTGTTCATTTTTGTGACCTTGCTTTTTGTATTTAAAATTTCACAATTTTCATATATTCCTTATTTATACTACTTATAAATAGTAGAAATATTTTGACATGTACTGTTTAATAAAACTAATCATATCAGGACGATTAATTAATACTAACTCCACTTTAGGTGATTTGCCGGGCGCCCCAACACCCGCCCCTACCACCCCTCCGCCCTGCGGCGCCGGAATGTTCCGTTGCCCTAGCGACGGAAGTTGCCTGGTCAACTCACGCGTTTGCAACTTTCTGCGGGACTGTCCAGGGGGGGAGGATGAACTCCTCTGTGGCACAAATTGCACCTTTGAAGGAAGTGCAGGCAGTAATCAAGGTAACCAGTCCCTCGACGGTATGTGTGGTTGGTTCAATTCTCAAGGCGTCAACCTGGCTTGGAAACGATGGAGTGGTGCCACAGATACCTGGAAAACCGGACCAAGTGTGGACCACACAATAGGCACCGCTGCGGGACACTATGTGCTTGCCAGTATTCGGGATCGGAATGCTTTGTATGACTTCTGATTTTTCTTTTCAATTGTGTATCTAGAGGCATAATAAAGGTTTAGAGACGATATTCTTTTTATGATGAGTCCTGAAATTTTCATACAATTCATGAACATTTTTTATTTATATCTAACTATATTTTTATAGTCTTAATACTTCATGCCAGCTTTTGTTTATTTAATCGGGTATATATGTTGTAAATTTATCATAATAATAATATTATTTTCGTTGATTCTTTCCATTTTAAAAAAATTCTACATAAATGTTATATTTAACACATTATGCATATCTTTTATAAAATTAAAATGAAAAATTTGCAGTTTTTAAATATTGTATTTTCCTTTCGTAAATACAGATTTCTGAGTAAGTAGGGGTCCAGTTCCTTCAAAAGGTTCATATTCATTGGTGTCTGTGTCATCTCTATTCAACTTATACAGCTCTGTGGTATTAAGTATAAGTGGCTTGTAACTAGTTGATAAATACTTGAACCTTTCAATATAGTCACATTAAACATAATATAATAAAACATCACAAAGTATATTTTTAGGAATAATATTTTGATAGTTTTATTGTAATTTTATTTATAAAATTATCTTTTCAAAAATTCATTAAAAAGTTAAGAACATTACCAACTCCAAAATTTACTACAGAATAAAAATATAAACAGTACGACGTGCTGTATTATTTACCTGTGTGATATTCCTATATATTTTATATGACAAACCTTTTACTTTCTTTGACACACTTAATTATTTACCTTGACATACTTATTACTTTCCGCGACATGTCTATTACTTACCTTGACTAGCCTATACATACCTTGACATGCCTCTTACTTACATTGAAGTGCTTATACTTACCTCAACATGCCCATTACTTACCTCAACATGCCTATACATACCTTCACATGCCTATACTTACTTTGACATGCCTCTTAATTATTTTGAAATGCCTCATACTTATCTTGATATGCAGATGCTTACATTAACATGCCTCTTACTTAAATTGACCTGCCTATAAATCATGAATTAAGGTTGTCCAGAACAAAATATTAATTACAATTTTTACTATACTTTATCATGAAATTTTTTGTTCATAAATAGAAAGCTTATTATGTTGTCGAATTTTTAAAAGTATTGTTTACTCTTTCTTGCCCGATATACTAAACACGTAGCCAATGCTTTGAAATAGCCAACTTTTCTTTTTCCATTTGTGACCTTCAATTCAGGACAAGTCGTGCACAGCTCCAAACCGCCATGTATACGGCCTCTAACTACATGTGCAAGATGCGCTTCTACTACCACATGTACGGCTCCGACGTTGGCAAATTGCGTGTCTTCACCAAGACCATTGACGGTGTAGGTAAGAAACCACTCTGGGAGAAATCGGGCGATCAGGGAAACGTCTGGCACAACGCAACGATCTTCATAGGACCGCTCTTCAACTTTGCCGTCCTCTTCGATATGGCACACTATAAGACCCTCATCAGGGGGGATGTAGCCTTGGATGATATCACCTTCCAGGTACTGTATGCTGGTAGGCTGGTGATTAGCACTACCTCTTTTCAAATCTGAGGTCCTGGGTTTTAAGGTCAGGTGTTGTCGTAACCTTATTTGAAATTATAAAAGTTGTATTGTTGATTAATTCATTCCCTGGTTCGTATAAAAATTATCCTATCGGTTTTTAATATTTCTTGTAATGATTACAGTTGCGTTAAAAGGCTTTTTTTGCTTCTTAGTGTTTGGTACTTTAATATTAATTAATTTTTTTATTATAGATAAAATAATAGTAATAAATCAAAATACTGCAATAATAGTTCATAGCGTCTGAGCTTTCAGAGATCCACTCTTCAGTTAGTCGAAGGACTGAATTTATGATACACAAACAATATACTGATGATTGTGATGCACATGTTGCCTAAAAACGCACTTACACGAGCATCTTGGATGCTGTCTGACTTGCTCGAACATCTTTGATGCTGTCTGACTTGCTCGAACATCTTGGATGCTGTCTGACTTGCTCGAACATCTTTGATGCTGTCTGACTTGCTCGAACATCTTGGATGCTGTCTGA
>JAYRBW010056880.1:0-10925 GCA_036023295.1 Invenusta paracnida | reverse complement strand
CCTATATTACCTACTACATAGTTCGCTTAGCTTTACTAGCTAACGACCTATTGCCATAGGTCTAGATATATTTATATCCCGTAGTCCTCGTTATATCATTGAAAAAAAGCAATTCTCTACAAAAGGAAGTTCAATCTTTGCTTTACTAAAAGTTAACTAGAATTTTTATGGACCGTAGTAGTAAGAAGGGTGGAGTGCTGGAACAAAGACCTCTCCCCTCCCCCCTCCCTCTCCTCCTCTACCTCCCAGTCCACCTCCCTCTCGATAATTGAAAATTATCTTTGCAATCGCAGATACTGGGTCGTGGAGACGATTTAATTTTTTGATCTCCGCATCACCCGATATAACTCAGTACCTAAGAAACGAGGAAAATGATACATCGAGCTTCCTCCCTGCCTTTGAGTAAAGTAGGCCGGGATCAATGTGGACAATGGAGCACAGGCGAAATATCGTTTTCTTTATGCAGTCCTCTCCATTCTTCACTGTAGAAATATAAAAAGTAACCGACATCGAAAGGTTATGTATAAGGAGTGGGTAGGCGATCTTCAGTTTGACAACATAAACTTTCCAGTCACTGCTCACGACATGGCGAAATTTGAAAGGCTCAAACCCGGGCTTTACATTAACCTACTCGAATGGAGAAAGAAAAACGAGACTCATCCTCTTTGTATGCTGCGTTGCTGTGGTCTCCCACGACAACTCGATCCTAATATTGCTCTAAGCGTAATTAATATTTTCCCTGTGGACAACCTGGATAAAAACATGACACACGATGCAGGCGTTATTGACCTCAATAAACTTCTGGACAGCAACAAGAATATAAGAACCAATCACACAAAGGTTTCAAGCACTGCGATAGATGTTTACAACGTTCAAGACCGCCCTCCTACATAACAAGCACAGAGAATTCTGCTTGTAGGACTTCGAGACTGTGGCCATTACCAAGGGGGTGTTCACCTACTCCTACTATGATTCAACCTGCTTCGAGGCTGACTACCATAGGGCGCCGGAGATATGGCGTATCTTGAAGTGTCATTTCTTTGGTGACTACATATTGGCTTACCTGCGCATGGATGTGTACCAGCTCGCTGACGTGTTTAAGTCTTTCCGCGAACTAACTCTACATAAGGATAAGTTGGACCCTTCTTATTATATAACTGTACCTAGTCTCTCGTAGGATTCAGCCTTTAAGATGACACAGACTAAAGTAAGTTGTTAGTCAAAGGAAATTATTTAATACCGTTCAACTTAACTATTTCTCTTTTCATATGCTTTCGTACTGCTTTGTTGAGAGCGGTATCCGAGATGGAATGACATTTAGTAACACCCATCACATCACCTCCAATATTCCTTGTTTCCCCTATAGCTATGACGCATGCAACCGGATGTTGATCTGCTCTATGTAGACGCAAAAAATCTCTAGGGCAATGCTTTGTCTCGTAAATTACTGCAGTCTGGATTTCACTGGCTAACGGAGGAAGAAATCGCTCAGCTCAATTTGCTCAGCTTCGATTATTCGAAGTGGTTCATCTCCTCGAGGTTGACTGGACTACCCAATCCAGCTGCAAGACAACACTTGTGACCTCCCCTTCGCTCCGGAGAAACGTACATTGAACACCACTTATTTCACAGACTTCATACGTGAACAATGGAGTCAACTGATGGGACGAGAGAAAGCCAACCGGGGATTGGAGAAGTTGCTACTCACCCACTGTAACAAGCGAAATTATAAAGTTCACGGAGAATTATTGCAGTGGTATATGCGTCGGGATATGCTATTGCGCAAGGTTCATGGCAATCTATCCTTCACCCAGTTAGCATTCTTCGAGCCTGATATTTCTTATAACTCCCAACGCCGTCAGCAGACCACTTCTGCGTTTGAAAAAAAATGTACAAGCTGAAAAACAATATCCTGTTTGGCAAAACTATGGAGTACTTACGCCGTAGGTAAGACGCAAAACACATATACACTGCTTTACTTTCTAAGAGTACAATTATTTCTCTTCTTATTCCTACATATGTATATGTCCCACCCTACTAGAATGAAATTTCGTCTCTGCAACACAGAGGAGAATCTGGAGACCCTGATTAGCCACCCTGAATCTCTCGAAATGTACATCTTTTCCAGTGACTTGGTTTAAGTTCACCTCACCAAGGATGAGGTGATCCTGAATAAGCATATTTTTATCGGACAGGCAGTCCTTGATCACTCCAAGCTGGTGATGTTCAGCTATTCAATGATACCCTGGCTAGTTATGCTTTAAAACTTGTGGAAAAATCGATATCTTGGGTGGTGATACAACTCATTCTTCCTTTGTATTACCAATATCAACGTGGAGAACGATTTTATCTCTAGATTTCAAGAAGCAGAGATTTTAGGCTCCTCCAACTATTCTCTTACATAACTTGATTTTTCCGAAATGTGCAGAGTGTGACTAAGCTGCATCAAAGACAAACAGGAGGCAAACCTTTTAGTGAGTAGATTCTTCTCCGCCCCAAGGCCTACTCAATGTTCTCAGTAGATGGGTAGGCAAGCCAATGGGCCAAAGGGTTGAAACGCGCTACCCTAGCTAATGAAATTACGCATGACTCCTATCGCGAGGCCTGCCATCAACAGACAGCTCTCTCACACACTCAGCAAAGGATTGGTTCGATGATTCATCAGCTGTATTATTTCACCTACACCAAACGTTCCCTCTACTTCTTCCAGATTAAACGAGCGTGGGTTGAGAAAAACAAGAGCCTCTTCTTAGGCAATCATCACCTGGATAAGAGCCAACCGCCTTTGCGGAAGTGGGCATTGTGTTTGCCTAAACTTTTAGATCCTGAGATTAAACGTTCATTTCACTCATACCTTAATACTCTCTTTGGGTTACTATTATAATCTCTCTCTCGTTTAACTGTTTATATGTCATCACGTTTATTATATGTCACTATACCATACCTAACCTAGATCTCCTTGTCATTTTTAGGATAATGAAAGAAATATATGTTTTATGCCATGTCGAATGATATTAAAGGCTTTAACAGAGATAGACGATTCTGTCATGGTCTAAAATAAAATTTCCTACTTCTGCATGGAAGACTAAGGAGGCACTTTAATATAAGTGATTTGCAGCAATTTTTAAACTATTATCGACTTACACTCATCATTGGTCATCATGGAGCTACTGCTATAAAGAGTGACAATGAAGAATTTTTAAAACATGCACAATGTAGGTATGTGGAATATCATTATTACTCACTACCTAACTGGAAAGTTTGTACACAAGAAAACTATCACAAAAGCACTAGTTATTGAGATATATGAAACGCTATAAAATTGCAATCAATATGGTATATAGAAAAGTTATTTCATGCAAGGCGCATGACTCATCTATACTTCCACCCAAGAAGGGTAATCCATCAAAAATTTATGTGAAAATTGATGCAGGCCTCAACTGTGCACTGCTGGATGTTTATGAACTCGTATTCTATAATGCTGCCATACCCTATAATCTATAAATATGAATAAAATATAGTATTCTATTTTAACAACTATGGACTCCTATTTTGACTCGATAAAAATAGTGACAATATAATAGTAGAACTGAAAATTTTCAGGACGCCGATAGATATAATCCTGATAAGGAGGTATTTCAACAAGTTATAAGGCAATTTATAACGTACTTAAATTTTACTGGTGGCCCTATTAATTAGTCAACATGAAATTTCACGTTTAGTGGAAAAGATTATTATCAAAATGGGTTGCTTCTATGTTCTATGAAACAAAATGGCTATGGACTAGTTCAACTTTTATCAACACACGAGATTGTTATGACTGATATTAGTACAAGTCTAAGTGAGCAATTTTCTAGCCTAATTGAAAAAATATGTAGAAATGCCCATCCTCTAGAGAAAAAGAGATGGATGGCATGAGTGGCCACCCTCGTTGCTCACTGCGACCGTCTGCCTTATGCTACTTTCGGCGAGGGCCTTGTGATTGTTCACCTTGTCTACCAGGCAAAGGTCATGACGTCATTCCATGATCGACTCAGTGGAGTAGACTGTTGTAATATCAGATGATTGTCTACAAAACTGTTTCAGACAGCAGTGAAATTTATGACCATTATGCTATTTAAAATGCAGGCTACAGGCACCATAAAAGAAGCTGTCGCAATTTGTGCAGAGACTGTAGGATCTGAAGATGCAAGATCGTACCATGTTGGGAGAGATAACAACTGGACAGTAGCAAGATAAACGAGAAAATGAGCGAATGAGCAAACTGATTTCATCTTTCAATTTTATAGTCTATTTTATACGTATCAACCAATCAAAACTTAGTACCATTTTCTCGATCTTTAATTCGCTTAACTGCATAAACATAGCCATATATGCAATACCATTATACATATAATGGTATAATAATATGGTAAATATGGTAATATATGGTAATATGGTAAATATGGTAATATATATATAATAATGGTATAATAGTACCATGTATGATACTCAGCTAAATCACCGCTGCGTAATGTTAATTGTAGGTCCCACCTAGACTGGGCAAGACAACATTTGTGTATAAATTTATTAAACATAGAGACGTGCTTTTCGATATCCTAGAAGACATTGATGTTAAAAAGATGGCGTGCTTTTACTAAACAGGGTACATACAAGTGGTTGGAACTGCTTCCTAAACTATTGATCTCCTATAAAAACAGTCATCATCGTATATTTGGTCGTGCGCCAAGTCAAGTAACTCCTGATAATGAGACAGATGTCTGGTTACACTTATATGGAAAAAAGCCTAACAAACAGAAACCAAAGTATAAACTTGGCGAGTGGGTACGAATTTCCAGACACAAAGAAAACTTTGAAAAAGGCTATGAACCCAACTGGAGTGAGGAAGAATTTCTGGTTCATGGTGTAAATATAAAGTACACCTCGTCACCTATACAGTGCGTTCTCTGTCTGGTAATATAGTGGAGATTAGCTTTTATGAGCAGGAGATGTCGAGAGTGAGTGCACGTGATGAAACCTATTGTATTGATAAGGTTATTCGCACATGTTAAGATGGATACTGCAGTTCTCAATGTACTAGGTTTTACTAATGATATACTTGGTGAGAACAAAGTCGCCGAGTATTCTCTTAATTTAGGGAGAGGAACCTATAGTTTCTATGTATTCTGGGACCTATGTCTGGAAACATATGTCGGTAATGCGTTTGTACCCCTATTACGCACAGTTAGTTATAATAGTGGAGGTGTCTTGGGAAACACAATTATCCATCTAGATGATATTCCACTATATGTCACTCTCAAAAAGCACACAATCAATAGTATGAATTAATGCTGTGCGATGATTCAAGAGAGATAGTCCCCTTTGTTGAGGGTAGGACAGTACTTACACTTCATATCCGCCGTCGAACAATATAAACATACATGTACACTCATTAATTCACTCCTACTATGGCAGATGCAGCCTTTAGTGACGATGGGGGCTATTTAGGTGATGAATTGGTGGAAGATGCTCGTGAAATGAATTCCCTACTCAGCATAGTATATCACTTTTTTACTGCTGATACCAATCGGAGGGATGAAGATACGTTGACAGAGGCTATAATTGATGGGCTTGGCTACATTTACTACTGCCGTAAACAATGGCATAAGAGTTTTCTGCTGATGGGTCTTGAGACTAAACTAAAGCGGGCGGTGCGATCAAAGTTTGATGTTCATTCAGTAACTTGAGTTTTATGAGCAGGCTAAACAACCCCTCGATGGAATAGTGCGTATCTTTGCCAGACATAAAATCGTAGGGGGTTAACTCTCTATAAACATGGAGCGGAGACAAGCCCACACATACACATACATAATGGGTTATGCGACACTAATACAGAGCGGTGGAACGCTCCCTGTTTACTTGGTTTTATTGAAGGCAAGTGGGTGGTAATCTGTTTAAAACAATTGGACGCGTTGCAATGCCAATACTTAGAAAAATATTGTCTGTATTTCAAAAATTAGGGAAGCGTGCCGCCACTTCTGCACTTACACTAGGTACAGGTATGGCAGGACACATTATGGCTGGAAACTTTAAAAATATTCCTCAAAATCTCAAGAAGCGAGGCCGTATTGAAATTAAGGATATTGTGCGTGAGTATTTGGGACAGGTTGTCTTTCCGCTGGGCAGCAGGGTAGTGGAGCTCGTAGGATGAGAAGAGCCAGGCCTATAAACATGAGTGGGAGTAGAGTGGAAGAAGCCACTCCTCCTGTTAAACGACATAGAAGACTGCCAGTAGTATCATTATACCAAGTGACTGCCCGTGCACAAAGAGCAATCTCTCCATCGTTTGATGGGAGACTTGTTCAGACTGTGCTTGATCATTCGCAATGGGAAGATGTACGCCCTCTCAATAATGTCACCCAAGGCAATGATGCTCCCATCGAGTTTGTAATTACTTCCTCTCCTGATGAATATATTAACATGAACGATACTATGCTTCATGCATTTGCGTTGCAAAGTTGTTAAATCAGATGGTACCTCCCATGCAGCCGATGCACAAAAGGTGGCACCTGTAAACAATTGGATGCACTCTCTCTTCTCTGATGTGAAGCTTACGCTGGGAAATACACATATTGAGGGTGGGTTGTATATGCATCCCTACAGAGTATACCTCGATAACCTTCTTCAGTTTTCTGGTTCAAGTAAACAGGAACAGTTTTTGACATCTGGCTTTATCAAGGATACTGAAGGACAGATGGAAACAGAGGGAGCGGCAAACAGTGGATATACCCCACGTCTGGATAGTATTAAAGGGGGTGAATTGATTGACCTCTGTTGTTCTTTGTGTCTGGATATGTGTCAGCAGTACAAATATCTTCTCAGCCAGCTAGATGTGCACATAAGTTGGTTCGTAGCAAGCCAGAATTTATGCTCTATAATAAAATCGGCGGCGGCTCAAAACGCTTAAAAAGTGATTAATGTGGAAGCCGTTCTCTATGTTAGACGGGTCAAGGTCTCCCCCGGAACTATCATGAGTATGAAAAACAGTTTGTTCCACAGAATGCAATCTTTCTCCATACAGTTTCTAACATACAACCATGCAGACACATACTATTCCTGCGAGGTCAATGGGCTTTTTCGTGGCCACATTCCAAAAATGGTCATTACTGGTATGGTTGATAACAAGGGTTTTAATGGAGATATTGCATACAATCATTTTCAATTGAAGCATAATTCACTGGAACATCTAGTGCTCTATAGGGAGGGTATTACCGTCCCCTTCCGCCTGCTTACACCCGACTTTGATAAAAAAACTCTGTGTATCAATAAGAACATTGATATCACACTTGAAGACTTCACACAACAGACTTGGAGGCTATACCCTGTTTTCATTTAATCTAACGCCTGATCTAATAGAGGCTGGACATGCACAAGCCTATTATGAAGGAAATCTTTGATTGGAGATTAAGTTTGGTAATGCATTTACTGAGTCCATAAACGTGATTATTATGGCCGTTTTCGATGCAAAGTTGGAAATCACACGTCAGCGTCAAGTGCTTATGGATTTTAAGGGCTCACGATGCTCTTTACAAATCAACTGCAACGCTTTGTGAGTCTAGACCACCACTTTAACAATAATTTTTTGGGTGTCTACCCAATAAATCGTCTCCTCGTTGGACTCAGAAAGTCAGATAAGGCCAGCGCTGTAGGCCTCATTGTCAATACTGATATCGCCAATCTTCCCGGTCAACATTGGATCGCCTGTGTTCTTCTGGGGACGTATTTGATTCCTTTAGACAGATGCCTCCACCTTGTGTACAACTTTGGTTAAATAAATACTGCTATGGGGGTGGACATTTAACTACTTTTATTCAGGTCCACTAATAACACTATGGTGGCTATTGCTTGTACTACTTATATGAAATACTTGTGTATAAGCCGATTAAGACTGCGATTGTACGAACACTTGCTCGTAATGGTGACTTTATTAAGACAGTTTGTTAGACGACACTTATATGGTAGATTGGATGCTTTATTGTACTACTATTATTATTGATGTTTTAATAAATTGAGTCTGATCACCTCAACATCTGTCTTGTTTCTCTGACTTGCACGCACACATATAGGGGAGAGCGTTTAGCTGTAAATATGAACAGTTAGTAGGCCGAGTGAAGGGGACTAAAAAAAGGAGTGTAGTAGTGATGAGGCCAAGGACTGGGTGAATCCGACTCGGATATAGAGGCAGAATCTCCTCATACAGATATGGAACCTCTGCTTAACTACTTATTTCGTACGAAAATCGATGACAGTCTATCCTATATTGGGAAATTGGAACAATATTATCAAGAATTGGCATTATATTTTTGTACTGCAATATACCTATGGCAGAAATCGAACGTATTGAAAAACTAAGGTCATATATTCATTAATTGTTGGATAACCTATAAAATAATGGGTCTGTGTCTACAAATTGTCACAACAATTATCATCTATAATATCGTCTGTGTAATTTTATGTCCTATTAATTATTAATAGATACTTGTAATGCGCAAGTTTACTGCGCTCATTATTATTTTGGGCACTATTCTAACAAAATTTCTATTTATATATTGAATACTTATTACTATGCCTAAGATGTTTAACAACAATTCTATATTAAGACTTCAAGTATCCGAAACGCCTGTGAAAGGACATTTTATATACTCCACTATTTAATGTAAACATTCATCACTGTAGTAGTGAGGTGTCTTACTTGTACTTGTTATAACTGAAATATATTTATTTCTATGGATAAACTGGCTGTTTTTATTTTCTCTTTAAACACGTATGCGTAAGGCTAAATAAGAAGTCAAAATAAATATAGATATATAAAACGTATAATTGATGGACAAAATATTTAAATACGAGGGGTGTTCAATAAGTTCGTATAATCTATATGAACCCGTAATGATATATGAAATATATATGCATTTTATTAAACTATAGAAAGCTCTAAGATAGTGCTGAAAATTTCAATTCAATATCTCTATGCAAAGTGGAGATATTTAAATTTAAAAAATTAAATTATTTAAGATCAAAATCAGCTCAAATTTATCTCAAAATACCGCACAATGTGGCAAAAAAATGTATATAGTGAAAAACATCAATTAAGAACATAGAAATCATCATTTATGTACAGTTGAAGTATAATTGTATTATAAAAATGTTTTGAAATCGTTTTTCAATAGTTTATAACTTTGCGTTGCTATTCGACTGGAACTGTTAAGTTGCAATGTGATCTTGAGCAAACGTGGCCACCATTTGTTTACTCACACTGCGGCTCCGGATGCACTTCTGGGGAGGCATCTGAATTGTAATACAGCTATCTTCCCTCCCCAAATTGGCCACCAGATCCTCTTGGACACCCATTGTGGATGTCAATGGGCGGCCTGGGAGGTCCTCACCTTCCAGGGATATGCGGCCACATAGAAATTCCTTAAACCATTTGTAGACTGTGCTTTGTACAGGAGAATGTTCCTCAAATGCTCCTGTAAGTCGTAGATAATATTCATTGACTTTTAAACCGAATTTATAGTCGTAGTAAATCATGGTTCTGAAATGACATTTTTCCAACTGCATTGTAATAATGCTGATGAAATAACGATTCAAATTTCAAACCTCATTAAAATTTTAAAAATTTAAATATCTCCGCTTTCCATAATGAAATTGACTTGAAATTTTCAGCACTATATTAGATCTTTCTATAGTTTAATAAAATGCATAGATATTTCATATATCATTAGGGGTTCATATAGATTATACAAACTTATTGAACACCCCTCGTAATAGCACAACAACAAGAAGAAGTGACTTACATTGAACAATTAATATCTGAATAAATATTTTTTATGCATATAGTATGTATATACTAGATCAATCTATAAATACTCAGTAAAAGTTGGAGAAGGAGGAAGAGGATAGTTAGTATTTGTAAAGACAAGATTAACATATGGTAGCATACTTGGCAGTCGCATGTCACTCCCTGATCCAAAGTCTGCTGAAAGATGAGGCCCATGAGATTTAACGTTGTATCTGAGTGGTTTAGAGCGGATTTCTTTGGTGTAGCAGAGACTGTCTTCTTCTTCTTCTGAGTAGTAATAGGAGTCACCAATGAAACTGCTGCGTCCTCCGATGTAGGACAGTTGTCATGCATTAAAAAGCTGTCGTAGGAATGAGGCATGTTCATTGACTCATATTTTATCTGCACCACGCGTAGGTTGAGGCTTGTCACATAGTGAGTGTCACTGTGTTGACCCATATAGATACCGTTGCATCGTAAAATGAACTGGAAGCGGCTTGGTCCAGTCATCTCCTTCGCCGTTATCGGGTTAATGCCAGCCCAATCGAAGCCGCGCACATTGCTTGATATCTTAGACTAGTAGATGTCTGATTGAGAAGGGAAGGTAGATCGCAGTAGAGATGTAGTCTGGTAGAGCTCTCATAGTGTCTTGAGAATGCCACAATGCATCAGCATGAAATGATGTGAGTTATATCTGTGCTTTAAATAGTCGATCCATCCAATATTTGCACGTAAGTGGTCTCGTGGATAATTTCTCCATCCTTGAAGACGCCTTTGATGCTTGAGAAGACTGGACTTTTGAATAGCACTGTTGATTGTGAGTCGCTTGTAGTCAGGTTGATCATGTTGATTGAGCGATCGACCATTTTAATCCAGCATTATAGCCCTAATTGAAGAGAAGGCATCACTGGTAGGTGCTGTGGCTCAATAATAAAGTTTGTCATAATGCTGGAGAGAGAGGAGCGAGGATGCGACCGTTCACTACTGTTAACAAAAGCGGAACGAATGAAAACGAAGTGCGCGTTCCTTTTATACATTTAAAGCCGTGTCATTGGTTCAAGCCTTACTTGATTCTAATTGGTCGGGAGGGGTGGGGCAGGCGAGGTCT
>JAYRBW010056869.1:0-10925 GCA_036023295.1 Invenusta paracnida | reverse complement strand
TAGTTAATTGTATTCACTATGTTCTTGCCTGTTATATTAACGTTGTATGTTTACTTTAATTCACTGCTGCAGCTGACAGAGCACAATACACATCTCTGCTGTTTAACTTGTGTTCTCTTATTTCTGGTAATTTCTTTATTCGCTTTTGGAATTTAGTATAAGAATATCAAACCTGCAATGGAATAGTTTGTCACTCATTATCGTACTCATGGGAAATAAAACTAATACGTCGAAAACATTTCTATCCAAAGGTATAATAGAAACAAAAGATTATAATAATGTGCCTAATATTAAATTATTATCCGTAACTTGACTATCCTTTGTTTCTTTTTTCACAAAATAACACTTCTAAAGTAATAGTTGAAGAATTGACACCTTTCGATGTAGACGATTAAGTAGATAAATATTAATTAAGTTAGTTTCTCGCTAGTAAATTATGATTAAGAGAGTTAACTGGTTAAATCCAAGTATACCACTATTATTCAAATAAACAGTTTTCTAATAAATGGCTTGCTTTCTATAAACAATTGTGCATCTATTGTGAATGTAGGCACCTGTTGCCAAACTGTTGAAAGACATATTATATAAAAAATATTTTTTATTTTAAAGATATTCACGAAGAAGAAATTTTACATATTAAAATATTTTGCCATTTCTTAATCAACTTGTACTTAATGTCTTTAAATTTAACAACTATAGTTGTTTTGATTTTTTTTCCATCCAGGTATTTCCTATAGAGCGTATAATGTACCTATATAGGTAGTTATTATAGTTATTATAGGTATATTAAGGGAACTCAAGTTTTAATCCACACCGGTACAATCATAGAGTAATAATACCGAATGTAATTATCGAATGTCCCTTTTCACACATGGCGTTATACGAGGTGATTGTCAAGGATATGGTGTAACTAATAATGCGCATAATGTTGTAGCGGTAGATTAGTTTTATTAGACGGTACTATTGTCAATGTAAAAATAACAATTTTGTTCATATAAACATTAATTTTGTTATGATAGGCTACAACACACTACAACACTTTCACACTCATTTAAGATAACCTGGCATCATCAAAAGTAAAACATATTATCCATAATAAATATATGTATAATATGGGACATCTGGGTTAGATCCACGAGTCATCTACTTCGTCTCCAAGTAAATTTCTATTGAAAAGTGAGGTTTTTGGATATACTATATTGGGACTGATGTTAATAATGTTTGTGGTCTTGCAGATGGTAGACGCTATGCTGATGATTATGTTGGCGTTTGTATTACCTGTTTGTCAGCTCTAATGATATATTGTGGGACATTCATGATACTTAAAGATCTTTTTCAAATTGATAACATTAATTCGGTATAGAGCTTTCATTATTCTTCGAAATATATAAAACAGTAAACTCTAAACAGTATTTAACACATATGAAAAAATTTAACTGAAATATTATCTGACCATGTACGATCTACATATGAGTAGTATTATTGTAATATTATATTTGTTAATATAATGTATGACTTTCAAGAGCTGTTTAATGTGTTAGTTTAAATTATATTAGCTTAAAAGTTTAAATATTTCATGAGCACAGTTGTTAAAGATGCTTTTATTTTTTAGTGTATATTTAAAAGTATTATTTTATAAATCATAGTAATAGTATGGCTATGATGTAGATATAAAAGTTTCAAGCTAATTATGACATACATTAGTGCATTAATGATTTCACATAGCTTAAAAATAATTTAACTATAACTTACATGTTTATAAAACTATACTTATAGTTATAATGAATTTCATTTATAGCTCATAGGAAAATCTAATAAAAATTAGAAGATCATAAAAATCGAAATGTTATGAATTTTGTTGCAAAATTCACTATAAACTTTATTATTCGACCAATAGCGATTTACGGTGTGCAGATATAACAAGGCAAATGTAATTGTTAATGGAGGCTAAAAATGTATTCTCGATTGTACAACAAAGCAGTTCAAAACAAGTTTAAGTATGTTCAATACTTAATTGCGTATTTACTACAAAAAATTGAAATCCCTCGAAATTATTGATTATTAATAACAAATAATTTAATATGTTTTTTTATAGTAATGATCTATGTTTAAATTATAATTTATGTTGCTATTTAAAAAAAGTATTTATACAACTACTGAAAATATTTACATATTAATTGAATAGTGTCAAAAAATTCGAATACAATTGCTTAAAAAGTTTGTAATTCAGTTATATATTGAAGATATAGTATCTGGACATTGACTATTATGGACTTTATAGGGGAGCACTCTTTTGTTTTATATTGACTTATAAATCTTTTTAAAAACTGTTATATATAGTATTCAAAGATATGATTATAATCTATAGTTTTGAAAAAATATTCGTTGAACCTATTAAAAATGATTATTATATTCATTTATATGAACATACAAGAATTTATCAAATATTTCAGCTTGTGGAACGGAATTTATGAGTGCTTTGTAATGGTTCGTCAGATGGCTCTTCAGCTTTTGCAGCAACAGTACTCTACGCTCATATAGTAACATTGATATTGTAACCATTAACTAATTATATAACAGTAGGTAACTAAGTTATATATATTCAAACATATTTTTTTATGAATAGTAGTTCCCTTTAAAATTCCACGTAACAGAATACATTAATTACACGCAACCCCTTATATGACTACAGGACTCATCTATGCTTTTAATACATAATAGCAAATATTTAGTGTTCTTAATATGTATATGTCCTCAAAGTAAGATATTCAAGTATCCTCAGACAATAACGTTAGACAATAATAATATTAACAGAAACGTATATATTCGAGTATTATTCAAGTACGTATTTATATTATATTTCGTAAATATATAGTTTAGAATATTCCTATGAGCCTCTTATTTTATAAAGACAACAAGTTAATTTATTAACGAAAGTGCTCAACATGTGTCACGTATATATACTGTATTTCTAAGGATAATTTAATGATAAAGTATACTTTTAAAAGTATTTTAAAACAACTGTGAAGATATTTTGTCCATTTATGCAAAATTCATTGCAATTTTCTATGGACAAAAATGTACAACGCGATACACATGACATTAATAAGAGTCCAAACTCTAGAGTTTAATTACTCTATATGATTCACACCAAGAAATATCCAGTCGACTACAATTGGGTTTCGACAAACAGTTGACGAAGGTTATCAATTTAAGTGAAAGATAAAATATTTCAATTAAAGTGAAAGCTGTCACAATCGAACATAACATCTCCAGCAATAGATTTCAGTCTCCAATATGCATCAACTTTAATGGGAACGTGTCACATTAATTTGCAATAATAGTTCTCTTAAAAATCAACAATAACATTATATTTTAACGATTTGTTTGTCTTTTCATTATTTGATTAGGAACCAACTTAGATATTCAATTATATGATAAAGAATTAATTATTGTTGCTGAATTACTATTATTGTAGTTGATTTATTATTAATTCAATATGATATCTAATGGCTTTATGGTAATGGAGGGAATCATAAATCGTTATTTAGTTTACATAACAAAAATTTATGCTATATAAATTATAATTATTGATCGGAAAATTTATTTTTAAATATGTTATGTAAATATATCAAGTTGTACTGTTACTTAATACTTTTTCTTGAACGATAAATCAATGATTTGCAGTTATTCGAAAAGCATAAATCCTATAAGAGATACGCTATTTTCAAATTTAGTTTAACAAAGTGCTATGATATAGTCTATCATAAACAAATAACCATAGTTATTAATCTGTATAACCAGAATATATGTCTTTTAAATAGAATATATTTATTGCGGTATTGTGGAGTTGGACTTTGAGTTTTTTATTTCTCAAAGTTTGCGCTGTTATCAATTTCTGTATCATGATAAGCAATATAAGATTAAAACTTAACTTTTATTATCTAGGAATTAATTTCGAAATATGTTATGCATTAAAAGGAATGACACCAATATTATATATAATTTCTCTTTAAACATCTGAAAATGAGTCAATATAGTGAAACCCATTCGTTTTACTCCATGCTTCAAAACATCCCCCCTTTCGATAAATATATGCATATGAATCAAATAATATGTATGTAGGTATATATGCTTGCATTACATAGGATATGAAAAACTTAAGATTATAGAATAAGTATTTATTTGAAATTGTATATGTATGTTACAAATTCTGATATCTACATATATTATATTCATAGAAATCGGATTTAAATTTTTTAAATATTTAAATGTATATATCTAGCTTTAAAAATGATTTAAGTAATACAATTTAGCTTAACTGTATGCAATTCTAATGTTTTTGCAAGGATTAAAATTTGTTGCCTTTTTCAGAATTTCATGAGATGGCTAATGTATTTGATTTAACATTACCTAAATAATCGGTTTTTAAATGTAAATAATATAAATTTAAATATAAATTGTAATGTTAAGGCATTTAAAAGTCACATATTTTGTTTAAAATTGATATAACATCTCAAAATGATATATTATATCTAAGTTCACAATTTCCACGTGTAGTTTAATACTTTTTCTTATAAAAGGGCAATTTCTGTGCCAATGCAAATTTATGCAAAATTTAGTAAAAAGATAAATTAAAAACAGAAAAAATATATTGTCTAGGTCAATTTGTCTTTACACATTCTCAAAATAAGAATGTCTTATACTATACATTTGACAAAATACTTTTATTTTAGAATCTTCGTTATAACTTTTATATAAATGCTATATCCAAGTTACAAATTGTTTTACAAAATAAATAAAATTAAACAGTGTAAAATGTTTAGGTTTTAAGTTTTAATTGTTTAATTTGTAATTTGTTTTGTATTTTTTTTAATTATTTTATTACTGAAAAGTATTTCATTTACATAGATATCTAGACATTTGAAAGTATAATAATTTATTAACGAAACTTTTTATTCCAAATTTTACATACAAGTTTAGAGCTTTAAAAAAAATGATTGAATGTAAATTCTTTTAATGATTAGGTACTATACGGTCATGAATGTTGATCACAAATAGTGAAAATATATTTCTACAATTATCCAAACCATTCTATACTAGACATATAAATAAACAAAAAAATAAAAATACAACTTACAAAAATTACAGGGTGTATAATACACATATACAAACCTCTTTTTATCAAAATGTAAATACATATAAAGAACTACGGAAATTTAACAAACTTTGGTATTTTGATTCCATTCTTAAGTTTTAAAATGTACATCTGAGCAACAGCATACTTTGGCTCACGCACGACGATATTGGTGAGATTTTTTCCTCTGAATCGGAGGACCTCTCTGACACCATTTGGGTCCTTATAGTGCTCAACAAATGGGAAGCGATCGGCAAGTGCGGCACAGTTCTGGTTGCCCTGGGGTCCCCCACCCTCTACCATGTGCGAATAGCCAAAACTACGGCAATTGGCGTCAAACCCATAGTTCCAGACTAGGGCGGCGAACGTATCTTTCGGTGAGGGAAGACTGAGGTTGTAAAGAGGGCGTAAATGTAGCGGGAATACTATTGTCTTAACCAAGGTCAACACTTGACCATAGGGATTCGTGATGTCCCAAATGTGAGTTGAATTTTCGCGATAAAAGCTCACGTCAACGTAAGGCCACAACCAGTTAAAAGAGCTCGCTTTTTTACCGTCGAATCGGAATATTTTGTCATGGCCACCGGCTTGATAAAGGACATATCGGGGCTCGAGAAGTTTGAAGATTTTAGCCAGACGAGGCCGATCCTTTACGCTGACAAATACATCAATGTCGTCGTCCCAAGGTATCAGATCATGGTGTCGGAAGGACCCAAGAAGAGTGCCACCAATAATCATGTATGGAATTCCATTTTTCTTCATTGTTTTGTCGAACATATCAAGTAATTCGTACATCATTTTACGCTCCTTTAAAGATATCTGTACTTCGAAAGCCATAATATTCTTCATACGCTTTTTGTGGTTTTCATAAAGAAATCGGGAGGGCTCATGGAATAGGGAAAGTAAAAAGGTAGAATCGAGTTCGGAATTTGCATTATCAGTTGAGTGAAATAGTGCATCTGGAATCCAATCCCGAGATTCTTTTGATTTCAATGAAGATTGGAGCAGTTGACGTTGAAGCAAAAAAAGAACTAATATCACCACAATAACAATTGTCAAATGAAAAAATTTACTCGAATATACCATACTTTGTTTGAATTAAAGTCAAAGGGAATAGAATTGTATCATTCGAAACAAAAGGACATAAAGTGGATATTAACCACGTGTATATATTCAACATATACACACAATTCACATGCATATAGAGTATTTTCTTACAGCAGCAGTTGATACTTTCACTATATGTATATGTATTACATGGCGCTATATACATACATATATAACGCCTCTCCGAATTTTATTGATTCATCAGCTGTACCCAATTGCATCCACGAGTGCTGCATTAGCCTGCTTTATTATTGGTGCTGAAGTAACAAGGCTACCAGAATACTTACATGTATATAATTCTTGGCTCCATTTCCCTAGTTAGTTAGTGATGGATGTATAGTGCTGTAAATGTTGTGCATGTTGATGCCGCCTATTCCTGTGCATATTTGATGCTGAACAAGAGAACCAGTAATTGCAGCTTGTCATGGTGTTTAGATAGTAATATATTTGTGATGTAGTGTTATATTCAGAAGTAAGCTTCCTAGGATCACTTATTTCGCAGTTGATTTAGGTTTTCCAGATAGCAAAATATAATATGAATTATAAGTAGATGTAACATCCGTAATTTATCAATACATTTTTTAAAGTAAAATATTTAAGTTACTTTATAAAACTTATAATTACATATAATTACTAACATTTTTTGTTATTGAGACCACATAAAAAGCTATTATTTCACTATCTACTAAAGTCAAGTCTTTAAGTATCAAACAATTAATTAGAACGTTATATTAATATACATATATATATATTCGACTATACAACAATAATTATTTTGAACGATGTTTTTATCTTTACAATCTAATGCCATCTCTTTGCAAACCTTAATTGTAACGGACTATTTGTATATATATTTATATATTCATTCATATGTCTTATATATTAATTTTAACGTAAGATACATATTTTCATCAAATAATTACATAATTAATATTAATTTTAACAATATTAATTTTAACAATATTGTAAAGAAAAATATAGCGAAAGTTGTGAATTAAATTTCAGTTTTTTAAACAACTGTAAGATGTTATTTCTACATATAATTTTAAAGTATATTGACACAAAATATATACACATTAATAGGCTGTAATTGATAGTTAAAAACATTATCCAATAAAACTTATTTATTGGAAAATTTTATAAAGCCTCTATATATTATCAATGCATAAATAAATAAGTACATTGTTACTTTCTCATTACTTTTATAATTAAAATTGAGAAAATAGATATTTCAATAGACTAATCTGAAAAGTTATATAATATGTATATACATATATGTTAAAAAATATACTTTAAATTTATATTTTCTATTAATATATTTTTACGATGGAATTATCTTTTCATAATTAAACATTAATTTATATCCTCAAAATTAAAAATAATATTTTAACTACATTATAACTATGTGGAAATTTATTGAATATAATTATTTAAATAAAAAGGTAAAATCTAAAATGAGGTTATGTTTGTTGTATTATTGTAGTCATAATAATGTATAATAGTATTTAGAAATAATATTGCTATAAATAAAACTATGCATGTAATAAATATACCAATGTTTTCAAATATGTAAGAATGCTTAAATATCAAAACAGCATACGTATTTTTAAGATGCCTATATCTGAAATGTACTTTGTATATATCAGTTTGATTAGATAATTATAAAATCAGAGATTATTAAATAATTATGTAAAATATGAGCTGACAAATTTTAAGAAAATACAATAAATTTTAGTTAAACAAATTCTTTGTCATATCCAATTCAATAGATCCAGACTGGTTTCCAAATACACCTCGCTGTTGATTCGGAATTAGAACTGAAAACATATATATCAAGGATTAGATATTTTAGAATTTGTACATTTAAGTTTTTGGAATATTATTTATAGTTGTAATTGCATAAACAATAATATTTCTTGGAATATATTTTTTCTATTATAGATATATATCTGTGCATTTTGTGATAACTGAAATGTGGATTAATTATATTCTATTCTTACGCTTACATTAAATCGACGTATTAATAAATATTTTTATTCTAATAAATAAAAATATTTATATTATGTTTTTACAATTGAAAATATTGATTCATTATTTGTATAATGAAAAAAACAAACAATTAAAATTGGTCAATGAAGAAACATGTGTATCGCGTAGGAATGGAAAAGTAATAATTATGTGAAAAGGAAAAAAAGATTTTTATGTGGTAATTAATTACAAATTAAAGTACAACTATATAAGAATATTACATAGGTTAAGTCATATGATCATGATGATAAAACATATTTATCAATTATATAATATTTTACATCTTTCCAAATAATACATATACATTTATTTCGTTTTTATTTAAAAATATATATGTGTTTATATGAAAGAATACTATGCGTACTTTTTCATTTTAGATTTGTCATATAAATTAATTATTTTAAATCATTAAATAATATTTTTCACAAAATAGCTTTTTTTTAAATTCCAATGAGAAATAAACAAAGGTTTCAATTCATGTAACAACTTTTAAAATACGTTTACCTGGACTTTGACTTCCATGCACAGGTTGACCATGAGCAATTTGCAAGAGGCTCGGTTTGTTGGGGTGCTTGATCTCCGCAAACATGTCATTCTTTTTCTTGTACTGACGGTCCTTGTTAAGACCTAGATCTTCGGAAATAAGATCCGAGAAGAGGCTATCGGGATCCCGCTGGAAGACGCCTGGTGTTTTCACAGGACTCAAGACAGGAGCTGCCACAGCACCCCCTTCAGTAGGGGATAGAAAGGGGTTTGAACCACCAAACTTTAAGTCAGATGTTTTTGGTGGACAGGCAACCTGCACCAATTGAAGAGGGTCAAAATTTAAGACGGGTTAGGAAAATAGTAGTCTGTATAGAATCCTGTAGCACAATTAAATAAATTAAATCCACTTAAAAGTTACTAGACAAAATATATAGCCTGTAGGAATGTTAGATGATATAGTGTGATTCTTATCTTAAATATAAATACTTACATGCTACTAGTATACTATTTTAAGATTTTAAGATTAGTATTTATACTATTTATAATGTTGATAGATGTTATGCCATATTTAAAAATTACATTTAAATATGATCTAATTCATTTTTTATTTTTAAATTTATGTTTGCTATTTTTTTACAACAACTTAAGTATATATTACAGGATGTAAAAAAAGTGACGCAAAATTTCCAAATGACAACATTTTATTTTAACTTCACATTGTTATTATTATGTGATAGGTAATATGTATTATGCACATAATACACTACAATCAAATAACTCTTTATTACAAATAACTACTATTCACATTGAAAGTGTTCGAATACACGCGTTCGATGCACTTTCTGAGATGTAATGGAACTGTGCAGCCAGAATGCATTCCACACCAGACCACAATGCCAGGTTGATTAACATCTTAACTCTTTCTAACGTAACGTGTGGATTGTCGATTGAGTGCCAATAGATCTAATTGTGGCGATTTATACGTCAATTTAATTGAAACATAGCCTTGTCTGATATAAAATGTTATTAACTAATGCTGGATTAATTTCCAAATGTTGCGTAAATTGCTCAAAGAACTGAAGTCGCCGGTCTGTGTTATCTTCATAAAGTGCATGGATGAGGCGAGCAATGTATGGCTCATAGCCCAAGTGTCTCAATGCATTGCACACTGCACACTAAAAAAATGGTGTTATATTTGAAAAAAATATAACAACATAGTTGCACGTTATAACGGTATATTAACAGCATTTTGCTGTTATATTTGTTAAATATAACAGCATATATAGTCCGGCAGAAGCTTGGCTGAACGTGTATTTGGAGTATAAAGTTTTTTTTATTGTTTAATATTGATGTTTAACACATATGTTTCAAGAAACAGCCGGGTGACACCTTGTCACCCTTGAGCGTTTTGAGCTAGAGAGCCAAATCCAAGATGGCCGCCGCTGAATCCGAAAAATCTACTTGATCGCATATCTTTGCAACTAGTCATGCTAAAAACATTATTAATATGTGCTATCATATGTTTTCAGGTATAAGGAATCCAATGCCGCCATCAGTTACGCTGTAAAATATCAGAAAAATCACAGCAGTAATAATTTGCCTTTATCAGATAGCGAAATCTATTTATAGCACACGGTTTTGTCACCAGTTGTGAAATCAGCTTTTACTAAAATAGTTACGGTACCTATAGAATAATGTTACTTGTTCATAGCTACTAAGTTATCTGAGCCAATTCAATATGACTTGAAAATTCAACGATTCAGTGGAGTTAAACATCCTGAATTACCAGAGCGTGCCTCAAGAAAGTCTGTACAACCACTCAAAGTTCTTGCCCATAAAGTGTTGTCAAGACAGAGAGCAGATGAGACTGACACCGCTTTTCTGGAAGACGTTCTGTTCAAGCAGAAATGCCCAGAGTTCAATGGATACAATACAGCCAACAGTCGTGAACAAGGTCAATCCATCCTACCAAAAACCAAAGCCGTGTATCTACCGCTCATTGATATGACCCCCTCCGATCCTGACACTATAATGACGGCCCTCGTCCGAGCGCAGCAACTCACGCTACAAACAGGCCAGCAGTTTGTCATATTTACATGCGACTTGCAGCTGTACCGTGTGGCACTCCACGTACAGTGGACGTATCCCGACAGATTCTCAAATGTCA
>JAYRBW010056858.1:0-10926 GCA_036023295.1 Invenusta paracnida | reverse complement strand
CATCGTACTATTAGCGATGTGTAGGCAATGTCCCTTCTAGATAACCTAACCCTAACGCTACGTCTATTTCTATGGTTCATATATATATGATATGTATATATTTGAAAACAAAATTTACACGTGAAAATACAAATGGGTATACATGCAATGAGAAATGTTGAGAATATATTAATTATCATATAATATGTAGGTATATGAGGATGATGAGTAACACATAGATTTATAAGACATAACATGAGATTGCAAAATGATGGCGCGTACGAAGTATTTTAACGAAGGTGTGATATCTAAAAAAGAGCAAATTTTAATTAATGAAATTAGACAATAAAATTAATTTGTGTGAAATTCCTCGATACATTTTATCTATAGTGTTATATATAGAAAGCATATCTTTAATATAATTTTATACTTTCATATACCATACTTCAGATTACTTTTTGAAATAAAAATATTTAACACTATTGAACTGTGATATGAATTAATTATAAATAATAGATTTTAGTTATCATATTTTATCTACAAATCATATTCATTTTAATAGTGAAGTATTCAGCAATTACCGCTCTGCACAATACGTATGAGTTAAAAAAACACAATGATCCAACCTTTCATGCAAATTGGTGTTCTTAAACACTCGCGGGCCCATGGGCCTTGTAGAGTACTGCTTTTTAGTACGTATATTACTGTTATCAGGGGTTAGGCTAGCTAATGAGCTCTAATAAGAGCGAAACAGTGCTGTTCTAGTCTCCCTTGGCATCAGTAATATACTGAAGTAGTATATTTGAAAGGTGGGATCATTGTGGTTTTCTTGACTCATATTGTGCTGAGCGGTAATTGCTTAATACTTATGCATAGTTTAATACTATGCTGTTTGCTATATATTTGCTTAATGTAATTGGACATCTTTCAAGAAATATGCCAGGTGTACGTTATTCGATGTACCTAATGAAAAATAAAGTAATCGATGCTTTTCGGCCCCTTTTTATAAAGTAAAATATCAATATTAAAAACTTCTATACTTCTTTCTTACCTTGTATTGGGAAATCGCGTTTCTCCGGACGCCAGGCCAAAGTTCCACTGTCCCATTCTCGCATAGCCGGGAGTCGATTTCTTCCGGTTCTTTCTCGTTTGTTGTAATCCTCATCATACCAAGTGACCATATTGTGGACATGGGCATCTCCATGATGACCAAACATATGCTTTTTATCCATGCCACCGCCTCGGATTACATTATTCAGTCGAATGGTGACATCAGGTTGCAAACAGTTCTGGGGCTTAAAGTCAGTATGATATGTCGTGTCATGTCGATATTGATCCTTCTTGTACTGCAGATAAAATAATAGAGTGCAATTAGCAAATATATGTGTGAATGAATGATAACTACTTTAAATAATTTTAGTCAATGTTTTACCATTTCAAATAGTGTAATACATTTAAGAATTTACCAATATTTTTGTAAAAATGAAATGAAGGATCGTACTCGCAAACTGTAAGCATGTACCTATAGTTTATAAGAAAAATAGTATAACGAAAAGAATATTTAAATTGAATAATGAATATATAAAATGTTTTAAAACTTTCTGTGAGTTCAGTAGCGATTTTAGATAAATTATGAAGTAACAATCTGTTCATTGTTATCAGAGGCAAATATACTGAATTGTTGAAAATAGAAAATATTAAGTAATATTTGACATTAGTAAAATGAAAGTGCTGTACTATTAAATAGCTTTCAAATACATTAATGCATATTACAATATATTATGCAGTATATTATAAGTATGCATTAAAACGAGATTTTTTATATAATAAATATTAGACATTACAATTAAAAAGTATATTATAAACAGACATACAATATTTGAAAGATATATTAAAGAATATCATAAATTGTAAGAAGCGTCACTATTAAGAAAAATTATAGGCATAGACTCTTTAAAGATATTGAATATCACTGATAGAATATGTATGGGAAAAATGTTATATATGTCTAATCTATTGATTACAGTGACCATCGAAGAAAAACAAAAACATTCAGCATTGATGATGCATTTACATGTTATTTTGATATTGCAATAATTGTTTTCACAATAATAAAACTGAAATTACATTTTTATGATAACGTTTTTATATTATTCTAGACATTGTATCAATTATTGTAGTGATATAGCAAGAAAAAAAGCTAAGCTAGTTGATAAACTATTGAATTAATATAAATAGGTAAAGTAAATGTGTAGTTATGACGGTGTTGCTACTGAAATTTAGTTAAAGAAAAAAGAAAATAGCTTTCAGGCTAAACAACCATTTTTTCCTTAAATACATTTTAGTAGAACTCCGGCTTAATAACACATTTACTTTCGATCATGCAAGCAACAAATACAATTAAGTTAAATTAGAAAAGACATTATTTATTAGATTATTTATATATTTAAATATTATTTAAATATATTTAAATATTTTATATTTATTAGATATATCACTTGTTAAAAAGATACATTAAAACTGTCTAGTTCGTTTATCCATATACATATATAGCTTTAACTTGATAAAAAATCGATGTCCACACAATTAGAGAATATGCTTATATATTCTATACAATTATTATAACAGCCTATAAATAGTATGCATTTCAATTGTTTATTTCGGCATGGTTAAAGGTAAGACAATGCATGCCAATCCTCTGCCTCAAACTGACATTCATAGTTAAACATTGCATTGAGCTCAATCATTCCTAAAAACATTTCAAGCCTTTTGACTACCATATTTATCCTTCACCCAGAAACTCAGAATAGGTGTATTTACGAGTACCTAAAGATATTGTGATAAAAATGCTTTACCATACATATACAAATTTTGAAAAACATATACATACATATTTTGAAAAAGAATGAAAACAGGAATATTTCGAATTTTTAAGTTACTTATATCTACTTAGTAGTGAAGATGAGCATTGCAAACTATTTTAATAATAATTCAAATATAGGTACTCATACATATATTTATAATATTACATGAGGGAAATGTAGAAATCCAGTGAATTATTATTTAGTTAATTTTAATAATAATATAACATAGTGAATATATTAATGGAAACATATTTAAAATATAAAATCATTGAATTTTTTTCCAAATACAAAAAAAAATATCTTGGTATTATTATATTTATTAATAAATGAAAATATAAGAAACTTTTGATACATTTCATTCATACATGTTTTCTATTTACTACATATAATTTTTTCACGATCGCCAATTTCCCTTGCTCTGCTCAGCAATAATCCATGTATATTAATTTAAGTTTAAATTGTCTTCTATCACATTTTACAAAATTTTTAATATTGTAAAATGATACTCTGAATAATTTCTTTAGATGTCTGATGATAAAGTTGTCTAAAGTTGACTAATTTTTATAGAGGATTCTCTTTCTTTGAAATATTAAGTTTTTGCTGAAACTTGGTTTTAAAAATATTTGGGCAGTAACTAAATACTACTACAACGATATAACTATGAACTTCAGTTTATAAGTATAGTTGCAGTTTCCTAGTTTATCATTTGATTTATTTCTGTTCAAACATTTCAGAAGCACTAATTCTTTGGATATATGTGATATATACATGAGCTGCAGAGCCTTCTAGAAATTTCAGAGAATGAGTCCTTACCACTCAAGATGGATCCTTTCCAGGCAGGATACTTTTCCTACCAAAGTTGGGCTCCCATTCAAGTAGGGATCTTTTCCGCTAGGAGACATAACATACCATTTTCTTAGAGATATTGGACACTAACTTATACAGATGTTGGGCCCATACACATACATAGATGTGGAGTCCTTACCTATACAGATTTGGCCCCCCTACCTACACAGATATGGAACCATAACCTGCACAAATGTAGGGCCCTTACCTATACAGATCTTTGAACCCTACCAAAGACCAAATAAATTGACTAAAGCAATTATCCCTGATTCACAATAATAATAATAGTGTCATTACTAAATAATCATACAATATATAATAATATAACAAATTATATATTATATACATAGCATATATGTACATGTATAGTACCCTTATACTTAATGTACAATACACATCAAATGTATCTATATATAATATATATTATTTTTTAGTAATAGATAAAACTACATCAATTAACTGTAATTAAAGATGGTAATTAAAAATAGGTTCATATATTTTAAAGAATCTATTACATTTGTTTTGATCAATACAACTGATATTATTGACCATATAAGTATAAATATAATGGTTTAGCATGAAAAATTAGTTCATAATTAGATGCTTTGTAGTATGATAGAAAACATAAAATAAAGGTAGTTAAAATATTGATGCATTAAACAGTATACAAATAAATAATCATTGTTAATATATTATACATATATATCTATTTATAGTAAATAATATTTTTATTCAAGTTTTATTTTAATCTATATCAAACAAATTATAAAGTGCCAGCCTTAAGCTTAAAATAAGCAAATTTCTTTAGTTTCTTGAATATTGTACTAGCTGGACTATGTTGCAGTATAAAAAAGGTAGAACATGTTTTTAGTATAGTAATGGTATAAGTATATAATATGCAGTCTTTTGTATCTGGTACTTATCACTTATATAGTAATACATTTATATAAATGTATATAAAGTGAATTTTGTGAGTTCTAAGAAAATGTTTTGGGCTCCCTTTGATGTGTACATTACGAAAGAAAGCAGAATGAATAAAAAATGTATTTAATCAATATATATGTTATACATAGATATAAATAAAGCCATGCATAATTATAATTATTTAATGCTAACATTATTGAACAATTAGAAACAAGATTAGTTAAATAAATTATTACTAATATTAGCAGTATACTCATATTCAGTTACTACAATAGCTATTACAGGCATGAAATTTAGCTTATATATAAAACAATATTAATATATGTTGGTATATACAAAAAATGTGTTTAAAGTTGGTTTTTTGAGTTTTCTCATATAAAAATACTTTAATATAAATAAATATATTACTGATATACAAATAATGATATGTAAGGATATAAATAAGGATCCTTAGGAAAATTTAATTAATATAATATTGATACAAAACAATTAGGTACTGATTTCTATATGTGATTTTAAATCATTGCATCTGTAAAATCAATAATTTCTATGAACATATTTTATATTTGTATTGAAATCGTTGCATACATTATACATTTTTGTATGTTTGGTTAAAGTGTGTTTACACTTATGGCAAGACTATCTAACGACAAAAGAGTGACAATTATTGGTTGTGTTGTCAATAATAATAATTTTGTGGTGTAGCAGCTTCTTTTAATGGTTAAAACCCCAATCGCCACATTGACCATTCAACTGTACTGTGACTATTAACCAAATTCAAGGAGACAGGAAGTGTCAATTATATTTGTCAAAGTGGTGTACTGCCATTTGCTACTGGGGATGTTTGTTTCAGGTGTCCTGTCAAATAGTTCCAAAAAATCTGTGCACAAACCAAACCATGAAACAAATCGTCAATTCATCATATTTAATAAAGCACAAGTTCTATCCCAAAAAAATGCAGTTTTATTTAGGAGCTACTTTGAGATGATTGTGACAGAAGACTTCAATTCTGTGAATGGTTACTGTAAAACCAATCTTTATCAGATGTTGTGCCTAGCATTATGTTCAGTGCTATATATTCCATATTTCAGAAAAAGTAAATAGGCACAACTTCCAGTATTGGTTCACAGATAACCCCCACTAGTTTGAAGATAGAAAAGTTCAACATGATCCTCAAATAATGGTTTGGGCAGCCATATGGAATGGTCACTTAGTTGGTCTATTCTTTTTTGATGGTACAGTGATAAAAGATTCATACTTAGCCATGCTTAAAATATTTGTGATGCCCATTATTGGTGAACTACCTCTTAATCAGTATATGAAGTTGTAGTTTCAACAGAATGGGGCACCAACCCCACTTTCATATGTGTGTACATGAATATCTCGATTCAGAATACACAAATCAATGGATGGGGCATAGAAGCAGCATCAAATGACCACCAAGGTGGCCAGATTTAACTCCTCTCAACTTTTTATCTGGGGTTATTTGAAATCATGCACTTATAATTCAAGGCCAAGATTTGAAAAAAAAGGATAACTGCTGAAATGGCTAAGATTAGAGTTGAACAAATATGGCAGGTTCAAGCATTGTTTCTCTCTCACCGTAGAATGTGCTTGGAAGTAGAAGGAGAACATTTTAAACATCCTTTGTAATTGACATGCCTAATTTTTTATAATATTATCTCACATTGTACATAAACAATAATGTACATTTGTATTAAAAATTTCCTATGGGGCATTATTTATGGGATACCCCATATACACCCCTGGAAAAAAGAAATGCCACCCAAAATAAAATTCTATGCATTTCTTATTAAACCTTAAATATCAGTTCATATAATTCTTGTTATTTTTACATAACAATAATGGTATATCTATATAAATAATAAGTATTTTTGGTGATTTTTTTTAGTTTAAATTTTGTATTTTACATTTAATACCTATATTAGTATTATTGTCATTTGCTAAATAACATGACAATCATGACAAAATGTTGATTGGCCTTAAACTGTATACATTCCTATATTATTTTCTGTCCCCACTCAGCATTTTTGTTAGCACTATGTGTGTCTGACTTGTCTAGTGAAAAATTATAGTTTGGGAGGCTTCTTAGATGGAAATTATGTATTGTGGTATAAACTCAGGAGAAGGTCAATAGATATGTCTATATTGTCATACTTGAGTAATATCTTCTACCTCTCAATAGTTATTTATAATAATTAAACTCATAAAATATTTCAATTGATTAATTATTATTAATATTATTGTAAACATAAAAGTATGATTATCTAATATTAAAAAGTTACAATGATTTATATATAATACTTTTATAAAAATTGAATAACAATTTATAGGGCAGCATTTCTTTTTGTCTAGGGTCTATATAATATAATATAATATAATTTAATAAATATATCTAAAGAAAATGATTTTTGTATTTTTATAAAAATTAAAATAGATATATTAATTAATTATTTATGATATTTTAAAAATTGTAATATGCGGTTATCAAAAAAGATTCTTTTTTTAATAGTAATATTATTAATATCTTTAATTTAAAATATAAAATATAATTAGAAAACTATATTAATATTACATATTGGTCAAAATAAATTACCTATATATAAAAAGATTAATACAAATTTAGAAAATATCATTTTATATTCAAAAATAAAATATGTAAAATAATAAATCAGTTATATATATTTAATTTTTAAATAATATATTTGAATATATATTTCTCTATCCACTTATTTTATTAAAAGTCTTTATTAGATATATTAAATTTAGGTAATATCCCAGTTTCCTGCATTAAATAATTTTTCCCAGTTTTTATTTATATAAACTGCTATTTAATAAAATATTCATTTATTTTAATTATTTTTAATGTTTTTATATATATATATACATATATATTATATAGCTATATATACTATTAAAAGTTGGCGACCGCAACCATACCACAATTATCAAGAATCTCCTCAATTATTAGATATATTATTATTAATATTAATTAAATTAAATTAAAAATAACTAAAATAAATGAATATTTTATTAAATAGCAGTTTATTAAAATAAAAAATGGAAAAATTAATTTAATGTGGGAAACTGGGATATCAACTAAATTTATAATAATAGTAATAGTAATTTACTAATAGTAATACTAATAGTAATAGTGAAAATGAATGAATAGTGGTCTACAACTAATTATGCCTATGGATATGGCAACCAATTTAGTTCCTAACTGGCAATTAGACTTGTCTTGACTCTTAGAATTAGTTAGTTAGTTAGTTAATAGGACTTGGGTTAGGTCAAGGAATGGATAACATACAAGAAAATCAATATCCAAATTATTTATAATTATATTATGATATAAACAATTTATTTAAAATATTTTGGTTTAGGTATATTTACATGATCCCGTGTCCATGACAATTATGTCAATGTTAATGGATATGAATCTAGTCAATCACTATCACTTTTTGTCACTATCAGTGTGAATGTAAAATGTCATTGGCATTATCAATGACAATAATAAGCACAATAAATTAAAACCAGTAATATATTACGTATATTACCTTAAGTCTCTCTTCGAACCAATTGCCTACAAGAACTCTATTCCTATATTCAGGCATTATTTCCCACACATTGTCACCCATATTTATATTATTATTATATTTTCAATAAATTGGAAATATTTGGAAACAGCGGTGTTTTGTTTCTATGGAGAAAAATAGTAAAAGAAATAAAATATTGGATTAATATATTTATTTAAAATATATATATATATATTTTTATTAATTATATAAAAAGTATATCAAAATATATAGATTTATTACTATACTACAAAAAACAAATAGTTTATAGTAGTTTATAAAATGCAGAATTAAGCAGTATATATTTCATAATTGGTATATTTGATCAAACAAAACTATATAACACTTGACGAATATAGCTCTCAGAAATAGTTATATGTATTTTCCTGGTATTTCTCGAGATAATCACATTATAATTCATTTAACGTAATGCAATATCAATAATAAGTTCATACGTGAAGCTATAGTAGTATCAAACTATATGGATCAATTTAAGGAAAAGTGTACAGCGTGTATTTTTCAGTAGACCTTCAAAGATAAAGAAAATGTACAACGATTGTATTTTTTAAATTATACATATTTGTTTAATAAAAACATAGCATGCGATTTCCATTTTTTAATTTTCTAGTTTTTTTTCTAAAATGTCGTGTAAAAATAATCATGAGTTTATATATGGTCATTCATTATATATATAGGTTATAAGTAGGTATATATAAGTAGAAACGATATAAATATAAATATACATCTCTATATATCTGTATAGCTGTACTATTCGCCTTGAAATTAATCCTTATATACAGTCAAGTTCTTTTCCATATAACTTCAAATTCTGAAAATCTATGGACTGAAATATTTATTTTCTAATCTAATTTTATATTTGGAATCTTATTTCAAATATTGTAATATAAATATTTATAATCAATAAACGATGCAGTGCTCAAGTGTTCTACAAAATATACTGACCACATATTTATTCCAACATTGCGCAAAGAAAAATTTGCACATTCTTGGAATATAAATATATATAAGCAGTAAAAGCATGCCGTGCTCAAGTATTCTTCAAAATATACTGACAAAATATTTATTCCAAGATTGCACACTTTTTCTTCGCGCAATCTAGGAATATAATTATTTATAAGCAGTAAAAGATGCAATGCTCATTGAGCACTGCATCTTTGTTCAACACTTGACAACTGTTCTACGAAATCTTGGAATCTTAAATATAATACATTTTTAACAGAAATTATTCTACAATATTTTATAACTATAATGCGTGAGAGTGCGTGAAAATTAGCCTTCTAAAAGGTAGAGGAAAACCAATTTAAAAATCTAATGACAGTGAATGTCAAAACTATAAAAAAAGAAAGCCCTACTCGTCCTATCTCACAAGAAAGGAGGAAAATATTAAATGAGTAAGAGATCCACTAACAAGCTTTGCTTCTGCGTAATATATTTTGTCATCTAATTAGAGATCCCTCTATATATAATACGTACACCAATCATCAGGAAGTCTCTTTTCTAGAAAAGTTAACACATGAGTTTTTCATCAAACACGCATAAACACGTGTTTATCATTAAAAACACACTTTTAAGTATATTTCTTCCTTTCCTTTCATCAATCCTGTGTCCTGCTTTTCTATGACTCCATTGTGGACTACGTCTCTGTCAGTCTCTGTGTCTGCTTGTGTCAAACTAGATTAATGTCTTGAGTTGAGAAGGACGTCCCTCTATGAGTGAACTTCCCTATGTTAAGACTGACCTTATTAACTAATACCGGATGCCCGTCTATAGGCATGCAGAAACAATATGTTTAGTTTAGTCGGGAAAACTGTCTCAAACTATACATACATATTTATATTGATAGAACAGAGCCTTTTATATATAATTATTAGCAACGTTTTAGACTACCCGGTGATTCGAAAGTTGGTAAAAGCCAGTAATTATTTTAATTACTAAATACTGCCAAATAATCCGGTTAATTTCTACCATGAAAAACCAATAATTAAATTTTAGCGGTAAATTAATAGTATACTACTTTGATGCACTAAATTTAAAAAAAGCTTTAACTGGCAGTTTTTTTTAATAATTTCTGGTTAATTTTAATTCAGTATATATTCACTAAATTTTAACGGTTAATTAATAGTTTTCACATTTTAGCGGTAATTTAATAGTTTTCACTAAATTGAAATGGTAAATTAATAGTTTTCACTAAATTGTAATGGTAAATTAGGTAATCGTTTTCACTAAATTTTAATGCTTAATTAATAGTAATCACAATATTTTATTGGTAAATTAATAATTTCACTCAATTTTAATGGTAAATTAAAAATTTCACTAAATATTAACGGTAGATTACATAAAATATTCACAAAACATTAACAAAGAAACCCAAACAAAAACTATTCAGAATAATACAAGATTAAAACAAAACAGGTATATATATAGTTATGTATGTATATATTGGACAAAATAGTTTACAACACTATAATACATTGAATACAAAAATATAGATTAGAAAAATCTAAATTAAATAGTTTGCAAATTCATAGACAACATCCTGCAATATTTTTTATGAAAATGTTTGTGCACATAAAGTAATTTAATGTGCACAAGTATTTTAGTGTTATTAACTCTGAGGGCGATTACATAAGTTTATAAGCCATAAGGTACCATTTATAATAATAAATAATAGTTAAAAACCCATGGTTATGGTTATA
>JAYRBW010056847.1:0-10926 GCA_036023295.1 Invenusta paracnida | reverse complement strand
GGAGAGGAGAGGAGAGGAGAGGAGAGACATTTATGTTCCAAAAAATCCTATGACAGAAATCAACAAAATTTTTACATAGAATAAAAATATTCGTTTGAAATATATACTTTCTATTCTACGTAAACCTTTGTTTAATTCGTGTCACAGGAACTTTTGAGATACACCGTTATAGATGTATTACTGCTCTATCGTTTTAAGTTTCAAAAGCATATATTCAATGCATTTGATGAAAAATAGTCCAACATAAATCTATAATTGCGAAGGAACATCGATATATTTTCAAGATAAAAAGGGTTGTAAATAAGGTTTCTTTTAAAACTAAAGTTATGAAATAAGTAGTACAATAAATATAAGTTAAGTCAGTAGTGGACGCCATAGTCTACATTTCTATATTCAGATGAGGCATTAGAAAACGTATTACTGAGGAATAATATAAGTATAATAAATAAAACTGTTATTTACTTGGATATAATATTTAGGACAACACGAATTCATTCATAAAATCATAAACAGTATTAAGTATGACATTTACTTAAGACCATAGAAATGAGAGTTAACTAGAAGTGACACGGCTATGATGACTCAAAGTAATTCAACGTGTGAGCGTGGATCACCACTAGACGGAGAAATCCCAGAGAAATGTATAGACTAACGCACTTTATATTCCAAAATGGAAGGAATGTTTTCTGATTCCTCCAAAGATAACTGGAGAGAAATAGTTTTACTCTAATTGTATATCACTCGAAAGCTTTAAATTTACGTTTTCAAGCATGTAACGGAACATCTGTATAGCTATTATCTAATTTTAACTGGCTTATTGTAGTTGTTTCCTAATAAAGTCACGTGATTTTGTTCTGCCTTATGATTGGATCTCTCGTCTTACTCCGTCGATGAAGTTGCACATAATTTTGGCTTTCTGTTTCGCTTTAGTTCACTCCAATTTCTGTGGTTAAGACTCAGCAGGGTTAGAGCATGTTAACACACATGTAAAGCATAAATACACTGTTTATAAGTCTTTGTTAATAGGTAACAATTGTACTCGAAAAGAATACATTAAAATTACAAAAAATTAATAAGCGTTTAAGTTAACATTTAGTAACTGATTAAGGAGTGTAAAGTGTCGGTTATTTAAATGATAATATAGAAAAACAGTAGAAAGTATTCTGCACTAATGAAAGAAGAGAATGATTATTTTGTTAGTAAATATTACACACAGCTGTTTGCAAGAAAATTCACTCTTAGTCATCTACAATGAAACACATATTTAGTAATTTTTAATTAATAATGAGATTCACATTTTGGTAGATTTATAATCTGAACAATAAACTCAGACGATATGCGTAGACGAGGCATGTTTATTAGTACAAATTTGTTTAATTCTCTCAAATTTTTTCGAAATTAAAGGCTCACGTCATATTCCAATGTACAAATATAAGACCAGTTAGGTGTTTAGTCATTGCTCAAAGTAAGGCAACGTCCTGATGCTAGTTGTCATTTCTTAGCGCACAAGACAGTCGACAATATTTGTATAAGGGTGTCTGGAATTATATCCTTCGCTTAATATGTTTCTGGAATTTATGTTTATAATTGCCAAAGTAAGTACTTCGGCTAATTAGCTTGCGCATTTCTTGAAATTTATATAAGACCACGCTGATTGGGTTACTCGTTCTTGCAGATGGTCCTACTTCTGAATATTAGCCAATCAGAGCGGCTTATAACCGGATATTAGCCAATCAGAGCGGCTTATAACCGGAGATTAGCCAATCAGAGCGGCTTATAACCGGATATTAACCAATCAGAGCGGCTTATAACCGGATATTAACCAATCAGAGAGGCTTATAACCGGATATTTGCCAATCAGAGCGGCTTATAATCGGATATTAGCCAATCAGAGCGGCTTATAACCGGATATTAACCAATCAGAGCGGCTTATAACCGGATATTTGCCAATCAGAGCGGCTTATAATCGGATATTAGCCAATCAGAGCGGCTTATAACAATATACTAGTACATATATATATATATTAATTGGATTCAGCGAAAGAAATTAGTATTCCCTGCTTGACGTTTATGTTTTCAGTGAACGGAATAATTAATTAACATTTTTCTTAAACGCTTTTTTATACAGCCTACACATATGCATACTTATCTAATCTGTGTGGTCTTTCTGCAGATAAAATATGACTAGGTACTTATGTTTTAGTTGATGTTATTTTTTTCAATATAAGTAGATGTTTGATGATATTAATAAGGATTACTATTACAGATACGAAGACAATAATTATTGCGTAATAATTGATCGATTGATTCATACTACCAAAGTGGGCAGCGAACTTAAGGGTGTTGTGGTGCTGTCAGTTGTTTCTTTCTGAAATATGAAAGACATTTGTAGGCAACTTCAAAGTAAACTGTCGTGTAAACAGTTAATTACTCCCCTGCTAAGACCCGGAATATGCTTCAAATTACTTTTGCACCAATGAAAACGACCAATAATATTTGTTTGTTTACCTGCGTGTAACGTTGGCAACGGTGGTGTCAAAATTCCAGTTGCTATGAGTATTACTAAATATTACTCTTAAAAGTATGGAAAATATAGCCAATTGATTGGTCAGCAAAGGTAACCGAAACATAGTTGCTAGGTTACAAACAAATAGACAAAACAATACGATTTACACTATTTCAGTAAGCATCTATTTAAGTAATAATTTCAAAAGTTCGCATCAATCATGTTATATGTTTTTCGAGCAAACTTGAAGTATGCTGTTATAACAAATCGTTTCATTTTGTATTTATCGTTTATTTTAGGTAGATTTTGATCCTTACGCACACCTGAATTCGACTCGATATATTTAAGGCTAAACATCGATTTTAAGCCTTTACTCGATTGATCTCGGCGCCATTGCGGCCTTCGTGGTATGGCAAACGTTAGGGGAGATTACAGAGTAAAGAGGGGGTTTGAAGGGGAGACGTCAAAAACACTCTGGGAGGACAAAGGGACGTTGTTTAACGTTAGTTTTGGTGCACAGGAATAAACTACTAATAATTGGTCTACCGGAGGGAATTTACGTCACAACAAAAGAATGTCCAACAACTTTGAGAAAAATATTTAGTTAACTGTCGATTATCATTTTCCAATGAAATCTGTTCGGGGTCTAAAATCCACACTGGCACCAACAAATAACTGTTATTATTATGAAATCAATTAATTCAAATGTGGAATAGTATCGAATAAGCAATAAAAGTTATTGCTAGGTGTTTTTCAAATTTCGATCCCATTCAGATTTAATCGGAAAATGAGAGTCGTTATAGAAGAAAAGAGAGGGTTCTACTTGCACATTCATCATCCAACGATGTTACCTGCTCTTGACACTCTTCTTCCGTTCGTTCCATCTATTCTCACTTCTGGACATCCTCGAAAGTGGTTCCCAAAACCGTTTCTCACGGTAAAACAGTTCCAGGGGACATAAGCAATGGGATTAAAGATTAGTTACTGAGGGGCTAACAACTTGATATCGCCTATTGTGCATCTAGATTGACGATAGTCTCAATAAACGGGTACAGATCCTCTCTTTCAACACTTTGTGAAAGCGGGGACATTCTCCTCTTGTCTCCAAAGTCCACCGAATCTTCCAGAAGCTCCCAGAAGCTCCAACAGCACAGGAATTAGCAAGAACTTTACATAGAATAGATAGTATATACTTCAAACGACTGTGTCTCGGGAATTACGCAAACTTTGGAATTGTCTGGACGCCGTCATGGGCTGGTTGCTGGGTGCAGTTGCGGCCCTTATATCCTGTCTCCATTGGCAACGGGATCCAATTTTGTGTCAAACAGTGTCAAATATATTGGCAGTTTCTTAGATGGGTGAATTTTGTAAGTAGGTTAAACACATTCCGAGATTTCTGCCCAAGAAACGGCCATAGAAGGTATGCAAATGTTGCCCCTACTGCCCCAAAAGCCCGTCATGACATCGAGGCAGTTCTATGGTCATCAGTTATTTAGTTACCAAGATACAGCTGTTTCATGTACATATATACTTTCTTGTCTATGTAAAGAGCTTTTGTTAATTTCTGATCGTGAGAGCTTATCTGGGTAGCTACAAGAGAACAACTTTCACCGCAAGAATTACCACAAATTCGCTGTCATGCTCCCGATAATGTTTCGAGCAAATAGGCCGACCAGATTGAATCTTTGATTCGAACTCGTTTACCTAATCTCCTTTTATGCTCAAGAATCTTGGATGTTTTTGCCTGTTTTAGAGAGAAACCCAATTTAGTTATCAACACACGTCATCAGTTCAAGAAAGAGAATAAGAGAAAGAGAGAGAGAGAGAGAGAGAGTGCACAACAGGACTATTCACACATATCATTAGATGACTGATTGGGAGCCGGAGTCTTAGCCATGGTAACGGGGAGTCGCCTCTGGCTGTGGGCCAGAAAGACGGAAGCCTTGGAGACAAGTTTGAGTCGTTGGCCCAGGTCCATCAGTGAATTGGTCTTCTTGAACATCTTATCGGAGGCGCCCGGCACCGCCCCAAACGTCTTCTGGAGTGTCATACAAGAGCCAGATCGAGTCTTTAGAGCCCTGGTGCGATTGGACAGGGAGAATACTGCAGTTGATGAAGTGCTCGATTGTGATTGGTCGCTTTCCATAGGCTTCGGTAGTGACTTTTGTTCGTCTCTTTCGGGAAGTAGCTTGCGCGTGGCTTTGACCGAGGCACCTGAAAGGGAACATGAGGCCTATTGATTATTGATTATTGATTATTAATGAGAGGAAATTAGTTCCATATAAAAAGGGAAATTTATTAAGATTCTATAACAGCGTCTTACAACATCGATTTAAACAAAGTATCGATCGACCGACGACTCACCAGTTATCATAGCCGTGGCTGACAGCAGTGTTTGGCTCTCAGTTGCCATGGCATCACCGGAAGCCTCGGTCTCGGCGGCGAATGGAAAGCAAGTAGCCAGAAAGTGGGCATTCGAGCCAGCCGTAGAGGCCCTGGACTCGCCCGCCACCGCGGGAACAGCAAGCAGAGACGAAGTGCTGGCTTGTCGCGATCGAAATGAGTGTGGCACGGGCATGGCATTTGTGAGATAGTGACCGGCCGTGGAGGACTTGAGCCTACGCCAGGGATGGGACACGATTGCGGCGCTCTCGAGGTCGATGCTGTCGAGCAGGTGAGTCGTTGAGAGCTGCTCCTGGAGGACTTCCGTGGTGGTGGTGGTGGTGGTGGTGGATGGGGATTTGTATTGCAGATAGGCTCGGCGGCGGGATGTGGATGATGAAGAGCAGCTAGTGTTCCCGGTAGTGGTGGTGCTGAAGTAGTCTGCAAAGCCTGCACCGTAACTTACCTGATGTGATTGGTTGGTTTGGTTGGTTGGTTGGTTTTGATTGGTTGGTTGGTGTTTTGGATTTGAGAATGAGTCAGTAGGAGTTACAATGCGGCACACTAGATATGTTCGGTTGGAGTTTATTAAGCCGGTTTATTAGAAGTGCGTGTTTTACTGCGTGGCAAGCCGAGAGTGCCAATCCTATTCAAACCGGACTGCGTGTCCACAATATATAGGTAGACCAAATACCGCGTTTTTTTACAAAATTTAACGATAACGAAGGTTGATTACTATGCTGAGGATATATATTTATGAGGTAATTTCCTTTTTCTTGGGTCTAAGAAAGACTCATCAAAATGCAACGTTGTCATCTGCCATCGATTAGAGTCAATCTTGCAAGTTCCAACGACAGAAATTAACGAAAGATTTACATAAAATAGAAAGTATAGACTTCAGACAACGCTATCTCGGGACTGTTGTAAATCTCCCATAGCAACGAGTCATTAAAAAGGTAAACTATTGACAATGTTTGCTATTAAAGTGCATATTTGAATTTTTGTTGCAAGTTTTGACCTCAAATGACCCGTTGCTAGGGAAGATATGACAAAACGGCTACAACTATCCGGATAACCGCGATGGTCTCCAAGCGATTCCAAACTTTCAAGGTCATCGGTTCCTTAGTGACCGAGATACAGTCGTTTGAAGTCTATACCTTCTATTCTATGTGAGGCGTTTGTTAACTTCTGACGTCAAAACTTGCTGGAAATGCTATCAACGACATTAATGCGTGTAAAAGTATAACATTTTGCGCTATACACATATCTATTAACGCATATAGTATTTATTCAAAGATTTCTTTATAGCTAGCCGACTTTTTAGAAAGTCTGTGAAAACGGCCAATTTCTCTGTAATTAGAAAGAGGAGATTTGTTTTCAATTCTAACTGAAACTATTTCGAAATATATGCGCAGCAATTTATAGTTCCTCAAATATTATGTTGGAGTTTATTTTCTTGTTAATCTGTACACATAATAAGTTATAAAGTCGTTTGCACAAATGACAAAATTGTTTAGAAAACACAAAATAACTTTACTTTAGCATTGACAATAATTATAAGGAAACTGGTATACTACTGATAATATAAGGTGCGGGGTAAAAGTAGTAAACGACATAATTCTTAATATACAAATAACTCAACTTTTATTAAAATATTTATAAAATTTGAGTGGAATAATGAATGAAACAGGAAATGCTCCGGTTGATCGATAAATACGATTTAGGATGCTAAAAAAATATGGCCTTTTATATAAATAAACGATAATATTTGGAAGAAGTGAAATTATCGAAATATGAAAATAAATTAATTGCAAAAAAGAAATATTTTTTCTTCACGATGACTTTAAAAACGATATGAATAGATCATATTATGTAAGTCACAAAGCTGAGGCAGGAAAATTATTATTTACAAATGCAATTCCCATTGGACTCGATCACTTTCCACTTTTTTGGTTCCCGTTCCAGAATCTGAGGACTGTCTCAAGCAAGATGGTCGTTCAGAACTTCTTCTTTGCTGGTTGGAATAAAATAAATATGGCCGGCCTAGACATGTCTAAATTATCGTCTTCATAAATATTCAATAGAAGACTGTTCTTTTTCATGATCTCGTGTAATCATACTGGATACTGGGCTGTGAAGCATCCCACTAGGTGACTGTATAATATTATGTAACTTGACTATATTTAGGGTTGTAGATAGGTACAATGGGGTTACTTTACCTGTCGCTTCGGCTTCTTGTTGTCATGACTAGGAATAGCCGGAAGAGCCTAGACAAAAGACAAGAAGAGAGGCGGGAATGTTAGATTTTTCCAGCATTCCTTAAAGTAGGTCAAATGTATGTATTTAATTTAAAACCTTTTTAAAGAGAAATTTGGATAAACAGAATAAATAAGCTATATTACGAATATTGTGTAATACTTTATTCTTATTTAACAAAAGCAGATCAATATTAACTTTTAAAATATAATGAAAAGACTATTCAATAAGATCTATAACAATTTCAAGGTCATGATTTATCGATTTATTCTACTTTTACCATTCTTATTGTTCCCTCAGTATCCCTGTGGGAGTACATACAATAACTTGAAAGCGGAGAACAATTTATTCGACTATAATAGCCAACATTGTCTGGATGGAATAATTAAGCAGTGCAAGCGACACCTGTTTACTTTGAGCTTATTCTATATATTTTTAAACCGGGACTATTTTTGTTTAAATGGCTGTTGCTAGGCAACCAATGGTCTGAGTTGGCCCATATTTTAACACGCATCTTTAAATTACGGCGGTCCTGCTTAGTTGTGGCTGTTTGTTGATTAAAGTTAGTCTTCGAGACGTAATTTTCAAAACGACTGAAACAGTCAGAGTTGGCTCAATGCAAGCTTACAATTACGTCTCAAAGACGAACTCCAATCAACAAACAGCCACAACTAAGCAGGACCGCCGTAATGAGGCACACATCGGGTTAAAATATGGGCCAAATTGGTTCATTGGTTGCTTAGCAACAGCAATTTAAACAAAAATAGTCCCGTTTTTTAATTTTTGTTTACATGCATTTGTTGCAAATGTAACCTTGCGCATAGTTAAAGAACTAAAACTCCGATATCACAACCTTCCAGCATTTAGATAGCCAATCATATGTCCTCGATTCTGTGAGTATTTCAAGGTCATAGGTCAGGTGATTTTACTTCTATGAGGTCATCAAAATAGGTTCACTAAATTACAATATAATTACAATAATTGTTACAAAGTCGTTGTACGTTTTCTTTTTATAAGGTAGGACCATAAATAATGCAGCTTCAAGGTTGATTTGCAAACTGCCTAAGAAACATTGCGTCTGTCTTATAGGCTGTGATGACCCTTGACCGATACCGGAGGGGGGTTAAAGGGTTCAGAAAAGATCTCACCGAGCTGGACTTCTGCTGCTGGTCCTTCTTCTCGACAGTCTGACTCAACTTCCGCCTCGATTCCGTGTCTCGTTGTCGCTTGGACTTCTTTTTCTTCCTCTTGTTCTTGTCCTTGTTCTTCTCCTCGACAACCGGGGCCTCGGCCTCGGACTCAGAGTCCGAATCACTCGAACTGTTTGACGGGGGGAGATCGGGGAGATCGTGGAGAGAGCAAGGATGCACCATAGATCACACACAGATAATTTAAAGGTCCCGTTACCTCGCTCCCTACTAACAGCTAACCTGACCACATTCCATGACTGCGTTCTCTCTAACCGCACTCAAACATTTGATGATGCCAGCTACAGAACCCCGATGATGTCCTTCCTTCCAGTGCCTGTGACACACATGGCTATCTCAAATTGGTGCTCAACGATCTGACCTCAATCTCAGACAAAAGACTAATTTATACCAGCAGCCTACAATCAACAATTTAAACTCACTCTTAAATTTCCCCCTTTGGAATCGCTATATTCATTCAATGATGATTTCACCTAGAACACTTCTAATGACTCTATGGACGCTGTGGTTCTCCTCGAATCTGAACGTCATGCCGTAAGCAGTTGTTAATACCAACCTCTTAAAATGTCACATCTCATCAACATCTGCTCATCTCCTTAATGCGATCCGTACTCCGGCTAAAGTATTGGTTCAGGTGGGCCTGACGTTGTTCAAAGTGGATGTCACAGAGTTTTATCTGCCCCTGTGCTAGTCGACAGCTCTCGACAACTCACGATAACCATCGAGATAAACTTCAAAAGGGTTATGTTTCAATGGATTCCGGCAGACTGTGGTGTGGGAGGGAATCAAAATGTTCGCTGACGAACTCGCCAAAGATGCGACCAGCAAAGGCCAGACAACTGTGACACTCCTATTGACAGTGCAGCTAAAGACAGGTATGAAACGCTATATTAAAAAGAACCACAAAAAGGTCTAACATCAGGAATATCTTCGAAACGTCCCAAATGACCTTCCAGTGGGAATTATCTATAGAAGCAGTCAAACTAGAAGCGACCACACTAGCCTACAATTGAAGAAATATAGATGTCGGGTAGGATAAGGGGGCAACACGTTCTGCGACAACTGCAACGAAGAAGACCAGCAATACACGTCATCGAGAAATATCCCCGATGGAATGCTCAATGCATTCGCCGGTTTGGTGGGATGCACATCAACAGACCATGGAACACAGGGGAAATATGCTTCTCTTACCAGAGGACATAATCTAAGAAGAAGGAAAAGATAAACTCCATTTCACCAGAAAACTGTGAATGAACAAGTGACACTCCTGCTCTCTGCTCTTTGATGCATCTCACGCACCGTTATTCATGTCTCATATTACGTAATCTTTTTCCTTTACTATTGCTCTTATACCTAACTGTAGTTTACGTCATCTTAAAATCGATTAAGCATATTTCCTCCGTAATCTATACATACCTACTGTTGAAAAGGCATTAAAATATATTATTGATCTTCTTGCATCATCTCGATGCATCTCACGCAACCAATTTAGTATCTCCAACTCACTTTGAATTCTCCTCTTCAACCCCATTTATATTGAGCTCCTCGAGAACACTAAAAGCTGACTCCAGGGTATTCAAGTTGAGATTGTCCAACAGGTCCGTGAGACGCTTCTCCTCGCTGGAATAGGCCGCATCCGATTGGTCGAAAGCGGCATCAGGACCTCTCTTTGCCTTCAGCCAATCAGCTTTCTTCATTCGCGCTTCCTCCAGTGTTTCGTCTTCCGTCAGGGAGCGGTCCATCTTTTCGTCCTCCCTTGAGTCGTCTTGTTTTAACGCCGCTGAAATGAAGAAGAAGAGAAGATATTCCAGACAATGCACAGACTTTTATGACACAAAGAAATCGCGACTACTAGTTTGAACAACGAAAAAGACAACTCACAATTAACGTGCCTCTTAATGATTTATTAGTCTTTGTTAATCCGCAATTACAGTAGCAGGATTATCTGAGGCGTCCGATAAATCAATATTGAATCTTCCGCAAAATGCACGTTAAAATGTATTCGCAAATTAAATATTGGTTTTTGGTGTTAAATCAATTTTTCTTTAATTGTGGTTTATAAATCAGATATATCCGATTGGATTAAATTATTCCAGCAAATAAATACACTCAAATTTCAGCATATAATTCATAGAAAAATGTGTTCGTATACTAAAAAATGTAACGAATCGATACATAAATTAGGTAACGCAATATTTCTCGGGGACCAAAATACAAAACTGGTCCGTAGCCAAATTTCTCAGAAACTGTGCATTGATTTTGACGGTAAACGCAATATTTAAAGTGAGACATCTAAATGAAACTCATGCAATATTTAGAACCAAAAAGTAATAATACCAAGAGAGTTCACTCAGCGCATTATTGGGAGCATAGAGTAATAATACCTAGAGAGTTCACTTAGCGCATTATTGGGAGCATAGAGTAATAATACCAAGAGAGTTCACTCAGCGCATTATTGGGAGCATAGAGTAATAATACCAAGAGGGTTCACTCAGCTCATTATTGGGAGCATAGAGTAATAATACCAAGAGAGTTAACTTTTCGCATTATTGGGAGCATAGAGTAATAATACCA
>JAYRBW010056836.1:0-10926 GCA_036023295.1 Invenusta paracnida | reverse complement strand
GTAATATAACCAAACCAGATATAACATTGTCTAATATATTTATACAAACAGGATAAAGCTGTATAATTTAGTTAGTATGAATATGATTTGTATAGATTTCAGTCAAGTAAAATATTTATTGTAGATAAATCAAAAGATTGCCGATTATCTTACTATCTGTAAGAAAGTATAATAAAAACATATATCACACATTCATATAATATATGTAAATTAAAATTGAAAATACAAATATTGTTTTAATAGGTAACATATTGCATGTTATTCAATTTTATTTTCTAAATTGTTATTTGTTTTGTTGTTAAAGTAATGATTTAGTTTTACCAGATTGAGGATAAAAAGGCATTTTATTGAATTGCCTGGATACCTGGTACTATTATAGACCATAAATGCCTGATAATCAGGCATTCAACAAAAGCTGAATATCAAGTAACTATTATTCAGGCACCCTATAATAATATGATACTGCCTGATAATCAAGCATTGCCGATTGATATTCAGGCATTTCGGCCTGATATTCAGGCAATCTATCACCTGATAATCAGGCAACAATTTGCCTGAATATCAGGTGCCTGGTATTCAGCTTTTGTCAGACACCTGATAATCAGGTGTTTAGTGCCTGATATTCAGGCAATTTTATTGGCAGTGAGTAGTACTATACTATATATACACTATATAAGAATAAGTATATTATAAAGTGAATAAAAAAATAACCTAGATTAAGATATGATCTATTTTTAAACTGAAATATATTTCAAAATGGAAACACTTGTCCCTATAAAGTGAAAAAATTTTCAATTAAAATTAGTATTTTGATTTTTTTTTTTTTAATTGGACACTAGACAATGAACTTGAAGCTGAAGTTGAACCAGAAATGTTTAAAAAGTAATTTAGATACATTTATAAAATAGACACTTGAACTCTCTAACCTCTAGGTCTAGGTATTAATATAATAAGGACATAATGATAAGATGTAAGAATCAATAAGTAAGGTTAATTATAACTTAATATTATACTGTAATTATCTTATAGTTATAATATTAATTGTTTATGTTTAAAATAACTGTTAGTGCGTTATCAAAGCAATAGAACTATTCATCTAACAACAGTATTTTATAAGTTGTTATGCATATTAAAAGTTATCTTACTATGTAAATAATAAATTGTAATCTTATTAATTCACATTGATTTAAAAATTAAATATTAATTTAAAGACAATTCTCCAAAATAACAATCCATTGTTCGAAAATGATGAGAATTCAAAATATGCAAAAATAAAACCAAATTAATCTGATTAATTGAAACACATATATTGCAGGAGAAGACAAAGGGTCACTTTTTACATGATATAAAGTGGTACAGTTTACATACAAGGTAGGTACTGAAGAGTGTGAGATATGTGTAACACCACACTTAAGGTGAAGGCTGTAGAGTTGAAATTTATCAACACATATAGTCACTTAACTGGAAACCACAAGTCATAATACAAAAAAAGAAAATATGAAATGTCCCGACCACAGAAATTATATACAAAAGATGAAATCAAAAATGTCAGAAAATATACAGTTAGTTCAAAACAGGGAAGAGACTTACTTTGCCAATTTCTAAGTATTTATGCAGCTGAGAATATCATACACTTTGTAACTAATATATATATAGATAATAATAATTATATGAAAGTAGCTAAATAATGTCGCATCACGTATGTGAAATACATTCTGTACTTTATGTTATTTATGTCCTATTTATTAGGACATTCTATTATTCTTTATAAAACTAACTGCGGAATGTAGAACAGCAATGTTTAATATACGGTATAATACGTATAATACGTAGAATATGTATACATGGTATATATTTAAAAAAATACAATTTCACCTATATTACCAAATTATCATTAAATATATGTTATCCCTTTCATCAAATTATACATAACTATTTAATAATAACTTCAACATTAACTTCAATTCACTTCGGACGCTTACATGATTATAATTTATAATCCAAAATCATTATATGCCACACTTTCGTTATAAAAATACTACTACGTATCTAAAGGTCACAGTGCGATTATCTACGAAGGTTTCTCCTGAATATCCTTTGTACAATTTATGCGTTTTGTATTTAATAAATTTATTATTAATATTATTATTTTGTTTGAAATAATAAAAACAATTTGAAATAAATTTATGATATTTAAAATTAATGAAAGTAATTTCTCAAACAAAATAATTTATATTCTAGGATAATCTTAAAACCCATTTATATGCATTCTAAGTACTAAAAACTGCTCGCGTAGTTCATACTATTTTTACTAAACTCATAATATCCCGGAAATTGATTCCATAAAAATAGACTCCCCTCCCATATAGAAAGCTGCAGCGACGCGGCTTAATCATGGTACGTCGAGCTATAATAGGGGTTATTCGTCAGCCTTTGATAAAACCAATACTTTAAATATAATTGTTTTAAAGCTCTAAGCATATTTTTTTTCTTCATAATATGTATATAGAGTATAATTGGAGGTTTTGCTAACTGATGTATATAAATGTATGTATATATAATTTTTACTTTGGCAATTTATTAATTTTTTTTATTATAAACTAAAATTGACAATCAAACAAATTTAATAAAAATCGTTAATAATATATCCCTATAGAAATTACAAATACCATTAATATATAAAAATAACCTATAGTGAACATTTTATGTACCCACTATATTATAATAGGCAATTTATACTTAAATACTTAAATGGGCAATTCATCAATCAAAAAGTAAAATAAACAACGTACGTAATTATGTGTATTTTAAATATCTTTAATAACTTTAATATCTTTAATAACAAACATAATATTTTAAAGATAATTTATGACATTTTCAAACTGCGCTAATTTTGTTATAATCTTAATAAATATTAAAACCGTATTTCAAATTAATACTGTTTTAAAAACATGGACATTTTCTAAATACTTTCCAATTAATTTCAAATTTGTCGAAGTTTAATTGATTTATCTTTATTTTTATCTTCCAAACTTTCTTTCCAAATTAAATTTACAATTTTTTCTAAATTCTTTTATTTAATTTCTTTGAAACATATAATTTTCGATTTATTGGGCAGGCAAATATATATATATATATCATTTCTTTTTTGTGTAGACATCAGGCATCTAATGAGTTTCATCTCTACGGCTTTACTTATATATGCGGATGACACCAGCACAATAACACCACACACCGACTCCACTCTGATTGTTACTGAAAATAAAAACATTATCTCCAAAATTGAATCTGACTGCTTTGAACTTGGTCTTTCACTAAATCACAAGAAAACTCAAATCATGTGTGCATAAGACGAAACCAACAAACTTTAACAAATGATTCCAAATCCATCCTTACTTTCACAGACAATATCAAGCTCCTCAGTGTAACTTTTAGCATAAATAAAAATGGGACTCCCACATCAACAACTGCCTTAAGAGTGCGTCCAAAAACTTATACCCCCTTCGACGCCTTAAAAACATAATTGACGAGAAATCCCTTCTTAAAATTTACTTCACTAACATCCGCAGCATTATAGAATATGCCGCCCCATTGTTCATCGGGTTAAACAAAAAAACACTTAAATTATTGAAAAACTTAAAAAGAGCCTTGAGAATTATATTTTTCCCCAAAGACATTCAATCCTTAGAGACAAGAGAATTATTGCAAGCACAGAAACTATATTTCTTGTCACATTCATACTAATTAACACCCCACGTACTCCAACGCTTCAAAAAAAATTTCACAACCCTTCGAACGATCTACCTATCTAGACAGAATTCTTTTTATCCTAAAATCACCACCATCATAAATCAGTAATCGTTTTTTTCGCTGCCTTATATCTTTAGATTTCATTTAACGCTTGTATATGACTTCCTCTTTCCTAATATCTTGGGTTTTCTTCATTTTCCTTAATTCTGAGAGTTATTTTAGCCTCCATTCTTTTATTTTCTCGTGGGATCTTCAATTTAGTCCCATTCGTTAGAAAACTTGTTACCTTTGCTCTTGTCTTTGAGATATGCCGTGCTATCGTGTACTTACATTATGTCGTCATTTCTATTTTTGCATCCTTCAGTCTCTTTAACAGTTTCCCCATCTTATCCATAATTACGTTATAACTTCCAACTGGCCTTTTTCGTGATATATTTTTATTTTCTATTTTTTTCTGTTATTTTTATTTTTATGGTCTACCATGTCCTAGTCGATGCTTTGACTGTTTAACTCGTCTCTGACATCAATCTCTCTATATATTCATGCAACACATCATAGTTTACTGTTATTATTGTTTGTGTCCTATGTATTTCTTTACAACGTCCAGTATTATATCTCTCCATATTTTTTCATCAGGTTCACTTTATTTTTTGTATTCTTCTCCTATCTATTTCCTCTTTAAATTGTCTGTAGTCGACTTTCGTACAGTTTCATCATTTTCGGTTTTGTATTCTTAATTTCATAATCCTCTTTATTGCTGATGATAACATGCTAGTGATCTGAGTCTAGTCTTGTTGCTGTTGTATCCTTGTCGACCAAGCCTATCATGTCTCCCTTAGAGAGAGAGAGAGAGAGAGAGCAGGCGGACCATAAAATCTGTGTGTTCTCCATTATCCTCTACAGATTCGAATTCAACATTGTTAGATATGTCAGAAAAACGAAAATAATTGCAATTAAAATATGAATCTGGATGAGATTGCTTAGTACTGTGTATTTTAATTGTGTATGAACACAAAACATTACAAGCGCATCCATTTTATAAGAATTTAACTCACACTTTACAATAAACAACTGAAACCAACTTTTGTATACTTTGGATATGTGATGAGAGGAGAGGGACTGGAGAAGATCATTATGTTAGGAATCAGTGAATGAACTAGAAAATGAGACGCACTAAGGACAAGATGGCCAGACAAGGGAAAGGCGAAATAAGGCATAACATAATAAAATAAAATACAACTAATCAGACTTGGCATGATAGTGAGGAATAGGATAAAGTGGAAGAAAGGGATAATGGATATCGCCAGAGGTCTTATACGACATGACGGGACAGGGTGACGAGGTGATATTTAACAGATAAATTAATTCACATCATTGGATAAGATATGACCGTGATATAACATTGTTCCTATGTGTATATATACTGTTATAATCATCCTAGTTTTTAATAATATTATGCCACATGATTGTAAAATGAGTACTGTATTTTACAATAATTTAAAATTTGAGCCAAACATTTGTTTCGGGACCAAACTATCAATCATATTACAAAAGTTACAAAATAATTACGACTCACGTAATTTGAACACACCTTCATCACAAAGGAAATTTGATTTAGTAAATTGCATAATATATAAAAATGAAATGTCACCTTTTGCAACCTAAATCACAAGTATTTTTTACTTTAGAATTGTTAATATATGTATCAACAAAAGTAATTATAAAACCTAAATATATAACATATAATGAGGTATATGTATATATCTAAATTCTATATTATATATACTTTACTATCATTCGAATAAAAAGGAAATGAAATTTTTAAATCTGTTAAAAGCAAAGCCGTACAAATAATGCAATTATTACTTTCTTATAGTATTAATAATATTATTTGAAAGTACATTAGTATGATTTGTAGTATACTCGTACTATAAAAACTATATATAAGTATAATAGTAAAGTATATCAGTCTAATCTATAAGTATATATCATTTATATTTTAGTTGCAATATATAATTCCACAATGCAAAAGTATCTCAGTAGTTTAAGACTATAACTTTTTGGGTTATACCCGTTATGAATTCATTGTTTAAGAATCTTAGTTTATACACTTAACTTAAACAATTGTTATTTCCTGTTTCGGTATTTTATGATCTTCAATTTTCATTGTTCTCGTTTGAGAATGAAGTATAATAAAGTTAAAGTGGAATTAGAATATGGTATTAGGTATGTAAAAGTATGTAATAAGTGTATTTCAATAATAATATATAGACACCTATACATACATTATAGTAAAAATCCGAATTATTAGAAATACATTGCATTTAGGATACATATTAAAATACAATATGAACATAATGCATAATAGTCTAAATACATACATCTTTAATATTGAAAAATATGCATACATAAAATGCGAATAATTATTTATTTATTAAGGATAAAAGAACAAAGGATATTATGCTCGTAAAATATCTGAAATAAATGCAAAGCAAGTAAACTACATTTAATTTAACCATACAATACGAGATTTAAAATACAGAACTTTAAGTGTTATATGTAATTTATATCATACCTGCTTGTATTGTGTAGAAAAAACACTGCGTATGTGTTTTGTTCCATGGTTACGTTTCTGATTAACTGTTCGGAATAGCTGGATTGTTAAAATGAAAAAGTATGTTTATAACGCTAAAATGTAACACGATGCTTTCTGTTTGTTTTTATGAAATATTTTAATAAGCATTAAATATATACATATATACATGAACGTTCTTATGAATTTTGAAAAGAATAATTTGGGGACATACATACATATTTGTTCTCTTCTGTTAGCCAACAGAAACCGATTGTTCATTACTCTGTTACTTTTTAGTGTTATACATGAAAATTGTACAGGTTACGGGAAAATAGTTACGGGAAAAATTGTAATCAAAAGCAACTATTAATTCTTTACAACAGAAAATAGAGTATTGCAAACAGTAATTTTTTCTTTCTTTCTTTTCTTTTATAAGAAACTATTTAAAACTTGTATTAAAAAATAAATTGTTGGAACTGCAAATCTGAATCAAAAACTTTTTAAAATCAAGATGTTCAAGATCTTATTAATATAAAAGAGTAGATTAATAATAATAAAAAAATAATTATTACAGCATATTAAATAAAAGTAAATGTGTCACTTCATTAAAATTTTGTGTTAAAATATTTCGTAGATTTATTTAGAATATATATATATATACTAACATCTTATTTAAGCACTTACATAATATAATGCACTTTTAAATTTATATTGAGAAGCACAGACTCATATTTTATAGTGCAACCATCAATTTCTTCATTTCTTGGATTGTTTCTTGATTCTCATCATAATAATTGTCTCCCTTTAATCATTTAGAATCTGCGGATAAGAAATATATAACTCTTCTTATTTGACATTAACTTTTATGGAAAATGTGTAATAAAAATTGGAAATATTAACAAGTACAAAAAACAAAATAAAATAGCCTTTAATGACTCGGATCACCTGAGTTAACTATTAATTGGCTGAATAATAAGCGAAACGCCTCTGGCATTTGAGTATGCGGCGTTTGGCAAAATTCTTTGAATATAAATTAGCCTATTAGAAATTGGAAACATTGAATTCTTATCACTTAAGTTTAGCTTTACATTTTGTTGGAAGGAGTTGCAAACGCTCCTATTGCAAATAGCTTAACATTCGAAGTTTTGTTGTATATTGTAGACTTAATCAATGCACACTTCCTTCATGCTTTCCCTGTACATATGTATGTCAAGACCTTTGGACAGCTGAAGGCAACATTCACGGACTGATATGCTGCTCAAAATCAACAATTGATGGAGTAGCTAATCATAACCAATAAATTTGCAGAAATTGATGTAGAAAAATGGGGAAATATGATTAATTAATCCAATTCGTATTGGATATGTTGTTGATGTGATGGAGGGAGGTTTAGAAAAAGTGTGTTTAACCGCTGTATTAATTATGGTACATATGTTCACCACTCATCTTAATGTATTTGTTCTATGGTAGGTATGAATAAAAAACATATTTACAACGTTTGCAACCGCTTCAGACACGAAGTACCAACTAACAATAAAAATGTGTCTCGTGCATATATTATTATATAATGAATTATATGTATGTACATATGTATATCTAGTAATACCATGTGCTGGTGTGTGGATTCATAACAGGTTCTTTATAGAAAAACTATTAAATCTAAAACTATTACTTATGAACTACTAGCTATATTAAGCATCAAAAATATCTGGAAATATGTTCTTAATATAGGATTCTAGTTGAGCCACACAAATCGTTCAACGAATTATTCTTTTTAAAACATAAAACATGTTAATGTTCTACACTAAAACTGTAGGTATACGCCGGATTTGAAACCTAGTAAAAAATGTATGTGTTTTTTCTATATTTTCTATGTGACATAGGTACGCACAAAGTAACAAGACCAAACGAACCCTTCCAGGTCGCTATTCAATCGACGGATACAACTGCCAGCCAGGAATGCGGTAATTAATTTTGCACTCATAACGCTTTACTCACTGGGCCACCGCGTCCCCGCGTCCCCTACTAGTATAGAAATAGTAAATATAAGAAAACTTAAGATTTCATCATAGATAAGGCGATCTTCTAAAATTGATAATACTTTATTATATAAAATCTTTTAACATACAATAATTTTTAAATGCTCGCGTATATAAGATTAATAAATCAAATATTTAAAAATATGTATAGAAAAACACAAAACAAAAGTTTAAAGAAGAACGTGAAACAAGCTACCAAAATTTACATTTTAGGTGATATTACAATTTAATATTGTAATGAAAATTTTTTACCATTCATGAATTGTTGTTATTTAGCTTTATGTAGTAAAAAACAATTTATCCCAGTTCTGAACTTAAACATGTACGCTCAGCGAGGATCACATTTTCATTCTTGTTAATATGTCAATCTGTACTGTGTCGGCTGCAATTACTTTCCTCTGTAGCTGATTTTATGCAGGAAATTCTACAATAAAAATCATATGCATATTAAATTGAGATGTCATACTTTACTTTTAATGGAGAATTATAGTTTTACGTTTATAAGTTTCCTTGTTTACATATACATATATCATAATTTCATTTGTAACCATTGCTTGATCATGACAACAGATGGCTTATGAACGTCAAAATTTGTCATCAAAATTAGTTATTGATATGTCGAAGAAATATATTTTAGATTTATTTTTAATTGATAATGCAGAAGGAAAACTTTTTAAAAATCTGTTTGATATTTTCTAAAAAATATTTTTCAATATTACTAAAGCTTCGGAATAATTTCAAAAAGTGGGAAAGTTATTGCATAGATAATTATTTAAGGACCTAAGGACACATTTCATAAAGCCAGTTATAAAAGTATTTATAAAAAATCAAGTAACCATTCAAAAATAGGAAGCTAAGCCTAAGTCTATAGAAGTGGTAATTAGCAAATTATGAAATTAAAGACAATACTAAAACATTCCAATAATTTAAACCACTTTTTTTACGTTAGTCTAATAATGCAAATACTAGCTTGTGTCTCTGTCTGATTTTTAAAAGTATGTTATTTTAGACTTTAAATAAAAGAATTAAATAAATTAAAGTTAAGATATTTACAATACATTTTGAAAAAGGATAAAGTAAAAGTACGTCAATCTCATTTTGGTTAATAACATTTCCGCTTGATATATGATATATAAAACGTTCTTACAATTGTGGAATGTAAATACAGAGGGCTAGAATGATACCGCCAATCAAGAGAATGATGACGCCGAGGATGATGAGGAATTTGGCCCACCAAGGAAGTAGGTCGTTTGAGGGTCGTGGATAGGGACCATATATCAGACGAAGGTAGTTGACTTGCATGGGCTTCATGGCTTCTATGATGTCTATCAGAACTTTGTTGCTTATCAGGAGAAACTCATCTTTCTCTGGAAATGCTATAATGAGAAGAAATGTCTCATATAATGTGCTAAATGAAATCATATTGATATATTATGGAAATCAACAATTAGCTATCTTCCTAGTTTTCATTTGAAATATTAAATACATACTATATTGTAAACTGGAATAACTGTATATAGTTTATATAGCTAAAAGCATTGACATTTATGTTAGAGAAACGGATCAAATTGTAAATAATTTAAATAAAAAGTTCCGACATTTATAAGATATTTTTGGTAATTAATTAATTTCAATATGAAATAAACATAATTTCATTTTTTGCAACCAAACCATTTGGATTCAATACATTTTATACTTCATTTGCTAACTTGTCAAAATTACGATCAGTGAGACATGTAATAAATTGTACAAAAAAAGTACACGACATAAAATAATTTATCTGACATTTATAAATCGGTGGTTCGCTGTGTGTAGCATTCACTCTGTATATATGACTAGGAGGTTTAACCTCGAAAATGTATAGTTAACCACTACAAATATATTTTTTCTATGACTACAAAAATTGTGAAATATATGCCATAATTTTCAAAATTTATAGAAACAAATAATTTAAATGTTGACCCTAATTTAAACTAATTTCCAACTTTTGAGCAATGCTAGTGTTTGCTTTAACAAATTTAAGTTTATTCATTAAAGAACGTGTACTAAATAGATAGTGTAAATAAATATAATACAATTGAAAATTAATATAACACTACTTTATTAAAAAATTATGCTTCAAAACAGTTTTTAATTCATGGAAAGAGCATTAGTATTTATATTAAGTATATTAAGCACAATAACTTTCAATTGAAATGTTACTTGGAGCATGTTATGAATATTTAAAGTTATCGGAACGTGCTGAAAATATATATTATTATTTGTTATTTCTACTAAGAATTAAAATAATGATATGTGAGAGAAGTTTTCTTGTAAGAATAGTACACGTTTCGACACGTTGTAATGTCTAGCTAAATTTTCTCACTCTGTATAATTCATTGACATGTTTCTTAAATGTTTAAAATACTGAAAAATATTATCCTTTTGTATACCTACTATAGAATATGAGTTTCATTGCGACGTAAAAATTTTTGTCTTTACTGATATTATTATATAATTTTTATTTAGTGAAAGTCACTGAGAAAGGAATATAGGTATTTTTTAGATTTGAAAAGCAATAGG
>JAYRBW010056825.1:0-10926 GCA_036023295.1 Invenusta paracnida | reverse complement strand
TTAAGTTTTCCTTAACTTGGCTTACTTAAGTATTGTACTTAAGTGTAAATACTTAAGTTTCGATCACCGGAGCCCAGATCATCCAGAATTCCCCTTCCTTTAGAGATTGTCCTAGATGCCATTGTCTGGCATATAAGAAGAAAGTCTTCAAGATGCATGAAATTGTAATAGTAGTCAATGACACAATAGTATCCCTGGACCAATATATCCATGCAAGCCAGTAAATATACCATAATTCTCTCTGTCAGGGAGAGCTCTTCCAATCCCAGCACGTTTTGTGCTCAGGCTATAGCATGATCTCTTCCTGTATATAGCTCGAAATCCAGTAGATACCCCTTGGAATCACAGAGACAGTATAACTTGATTCCAAAATATGCACACTTTGTTGGAATATATTGTTGGAAACTTATACAAAAAAGAGTTTCATCCACAACTTCTATAAAAAAAACTTGTATTTAAATATTTCATTGTTGATTGTCAAATTGTTCATATATAAATAAAAAATACTAACATATATACATAATATATTATAGGCATAGTTTTAGAATATACATAGTAAATTTATAAATATAAATAAATAACTAGCATAATGTACAATTGTGTGTTTATAATTATATACTTATATGTGATTCTATAATATACACAGGATATGCTAAAATAAACAAAATTTATTCATTGAAAATAGGGCCACTATTATTTATTCAGATGTATATATCTATATATATATTTATTCGGTGTGCCAATTGATTGATAAATATGCTAAACCTAAATTAGTCCATATTATAGTGTACATTGAAATAAATCCATAAAATTGCAGTGTACACAAAACAATTGAAAATATTATTTAAAAAAATCACATAAATATGCTGGAAAATAGAAATCTTTCGTAAAAATAAACTTTAGACAGCTTCTACCAAAGCTCTCTAAACAGAGGCTGTATGTGAGTCCTGGGGATCACATCTTCAGGCATAGTTAACCAAAGAAACTGCATTATCTGCAAGAAGCAATAATGCTGCATTACTGCAGGGCTCTTGAGAAGTACTGATGTCTAGTGTGTCACTCAACCAGTAGTGATGATACTCTGGCATGACTGTAATGCCCATCACAAGGACCAGATTGAACCATTTCTGTAGCTCCTGAGGATTGGTGTCATACCACTGGATCATATTGTTTCCCTCATTTAACATTGGGTGAGCAGCTGCATGTGCATTTGTGAAATGTTGCAAGCTGCTGCCATACATTTTCTGATAAAAATAAATGAACAACATCAATTTCTGATCCTGTGCATCCTTTTCAATATTGAGAGATAATCCCAGTGCACCAAAAAAATAAACAAAGAGGTAACATTTTTCAATATTTATGTGAGATGGTAGCAGTCATTACACTAGATTTGGAAACCCTCATTACCAAGAGAATAATATATAATATACATTATTATCCAACTATAATGTACCTTCAAGGGACCATAAAAAGTACTTTATGTGTGAGGTACATTACACCCAGAGTATATCCCATATAATGGGATTTTTGCCAGGACTATGCAAAAAAAGTACATTACAACTGCATTAATTAGACTTTAAACAAGTTCATATAAATTACTTTATTTTGAAAATATATTTAATAAATATAATAATTAAAAGTAATGTAATAAATTATAAAAATATATTCAAACAATAACCTTTTTGGTTAATTATTTTTACAATAAATATTTAAATAAATATTTAATTCATAAATATACAGAAAGATTTTATTTAATAGTGGTGCAACATCATCTTTCAGGCTTTTAAATATAAGTATTTTGACAAATATTCATCAAACAGAAAATAAGGTTAAATTTATTATTTACTAAAAATAAGGCTTTTTTGATAATGTTTATTCCATAATTGGTAATACAGAGAGCCAATACAATAACTTTATACAAGTTTTATACAAAACTCATTATATAAAATACTTTGTACATATTATACCATTGTTTGTGCTGGAGTTAGAAATAGGTAGTCTGACTTACAATAGATGTAAGTTATTAGGTAGAAAAACAATAAATGAATTAATTCTTTTTGCTTTACAAGCAATTTTGTCAGGCTTGAACATTACAGTCCCATTTGTGCCATAATTATTCAAAATAAAACCAATCTTGAAATAATGTTTGAGATGATTAGATACAAGTATAGTTACATTTCAATTGAACTAAGCTATCATATGTGGTCACTGAATTAGTAATAATATCATTAGTGTACTTGTTGTTTTTACAGATTAGCTTAGCATATACTTGTACTGTTCCAGGATTCTGCAAAGAAGCTGGTAGAAGACTCTTCTCCTCATCATTTAAATATTGATTCTCTTATAAAACTGAATAAGGCTCCTTCTTCAACAGTGATAGCTTTATTTTTCACTCCAGGACCAAACATCTTTGAAATGGCACTGTTCATAATAGGGATTGATAAAAAAAAGACAAAGGCCTAGACGGTTTAATATATTTAAAATATGCAATGTATATTTTATAAAAAATCAGTGTTAGTGTGTGTAACAAAAGTGCTACCATGTAAAATATATAGATTCCACCCTTATAGGAATATGTGTAATTATATATAGATTGAATCTTAATAATTATACATAATAGAATACTCATAGAAAGTGTACAATAATATTTGATATGTTTTACTTACGACAATGGCTGTGAAAGTATCTAATTATATTTTGTTTAACATTCTTCTTTGGTTCCCATGTATTGTGGTCACTTTAATACAAAAAATATGTATAAATAAACTTGTTGCATATTACTATGTCTATGAGAAATAAACAAAATACTAATAAATTATAATTTAATATTGAATTGAATACATATAATTTAAAAGGATTTATTGCAACTTACTCTGAGAAATTCTCCCATTCAATTAAATAATATTTTTTCCTATTTCTTATCCTGCAGTTTTGAACAGCACGTACCACGTACATATTCAAAAACTGATGAGCTATTTAAAAGCTGACAATTTAAATACGTCGAGCAGTTTAAATATATCGTAGCCAATAAATTTACGCATACCTATTGAAATCATCTGATTGGTCGACTGTCATTTTTTAAATGCGTTCAACTACGTTTTTTATGTATCTTTATTTGTTCGCGTAATTACGTTATTTTCCTTTTCAAGATTTATTCGTGTAACAACGGAATTTATTTCTTTGCTCATATTCGTTGTTAAGAGTATTACGCTTGCTTAAAAAAATTCTCTGTAGATAGCCAGTCAAAACTGAATGCTGGTATTAATTTGAATGTATTTTTAAACTGTAATTATATACAGCAAAGAAGTTCGTGTAACCACTGAATTTTCTTTCAATGCACATAACACCGCATATATGCGTATGGGTGTATGTCGCGTTTGCGCGATATTAACTCCAGATTATTCTGCAGTTAAAAGTCCCTAACATTTTTATATTGAGGTTATAGTCGATTTCTTTTATTTTTAGAATCGTACAGAAAGTGTTAAATACTAACTTGTCGTATCATAAAATAGAAAGACATCGTTTATTGTATATTTTACTTTCCATTTGGCATATATACGGTCAATCAAACTCACTTGTTTACATATCTGCAGTTTGTTACTTATAGCAACTGCGGCGTGGTTGATTTTGTTAGCATCAGAAGATGCCTAATCGAAACTCGAATAGTTGACACCAGTTGCTAAGAGACCACACCTACGCACTCCAACAAACTAATCTGTTTGACAGTATTACAGCTACATTGCAACATCTATTTGTAAAAATCAATATTTTATTATCGCTATTGATTCCTAATTATGTCAAAATTGTTTTCATTAATCAATAAAGGAATTTGTTTTCTTCCTTCTACGCATTATTTGATATTTTTAACAACGTTGATTATAAGATTAAGAGCTTACAATAAAAATAGCGCTTTTAACCTTATTAATCACGAGAAGGTATAGTTTGTAAAATCTTGTGTCAGTCTCAGAATCTCCTTTTGATTTGAGAGGTTTTGTTTATTTAGAAGTTCAAGTAAACACAATTATTTTTCCTTGCATGACAATTGTCCAGTTTCATATTTCCTCACACCAAAAGGATGTCTCCAAAGGTTTCTATCATTTAATAAGCCACTTTGCTATTATACTTTAAGAAATATTAAAAACAAAATCATAGAAGAGAAGAGAAGTCAACTGTTATATACGATGATGAAATATGTGTGCATTTAGTTTATCTCACAGCCAGACATTATACTAAAGTTATCGCTTACTTCCATCATAAATGCAGGCATTTGCTTAGCGTTATTTATTCATTATCGTAATCTCCCAAAAGTTTATATTACTTCTAACCGGCGCGGTCCGACTGATTTATCTATTTTCGCACTTCAAGTTTCTAAACTGCGTGGACTAAAATCAATGTATTTATATTACCTAAGTACACAAATTCATCTCTTCCCTAAATTTCCTCTCTTATAGTTTATTTAATCGCACTTGATGATACATTATAAGCGTATTATGTCTATGAGTCTGTTATCACTCAAGTTTGATATTGAAGGAATTGTTCGCTTCAGAAAATCGAGCCTATATAACTCAACTGGATCAGCGTGATCGAGAGCTGCGATCTGAGAGTCACTTCTAAAATTGTCACTTAGCAAAAGAATAAAAATTTTAGGTTTCTAAAACTTGCGATTTAAGTGTATATTATTTGCTTTTATCAAATATAAAGCGATGATGGACATTTGGGCAATTGGATTTTAGAGTGGTTAGTTCATGCAGGAAATTTTTTTGGAAATTAAAAATATAAAGAATTAAAGCAAAAGCTGAATAAGCTGTAGAATAAGTTTTCGTAACTTATTTCATTAATGTGCACACATTTTGCGAAGAACTCTTTTTGTTTCATCAGGTGCTGAGAAATAAGTTGAAAATACACGCACGGATAACTTAGTTCCGGGCAGAGAGAATCTATATTGGGGGATACTGGCGATAACAATCACGACTGTACTAATACCTGTTATAAAGTAGTCAATTAGATTATAAACTGATGAATAAAACAAGAACATAAAGGAGCTGTACGTATTCAAGAGGCACTCCCTCCTGTCAACGACCATTCAGAATGCAGACAATAAATTAAAGAAGTGATTTTCCAAATTTCTTCTTTCTGAAATGTTTTTGTTTTGTTGGACTATCAAATTGTTGCATTATTTAATGTCCATTTTATGTCATCTATTCTTATCAGCCTGGTTGTGTATACCAACTATGTTATTAGTCTTATTCCATCCGTTTATAATTCAATGGACTACTTTAGAGGCGTTTGTTAGAGATAGCATCTGAGCTTCACTCAATCGAAGGTTTTCCGATACTTATACAGCAGGTTTCACTTACTTCTCAGCATCTGATGATTGAAGAGGTCCTTCAAAGATCTCCACACATTAATACAAATATTTATTCGGCAGCACCACCGCTTTTTTACTTTCTTTGTTTCTAATTTTATAAGAATGCTGCAAAAGGGAACTATACAGAGATTCTTTATTGACACAATATGCGTCTAATCGAAACAGAATATGCAATTAGTAGTTTTAAAGTTCACCTGAGCTGTGTATCATGCATTCTAATATGTATATATATAAAAAAGGTAGCTCAACAGGAGGATACGTGTGAGTATTATGGTTTTTCTTCAGAAGCTTTTCAATAAAGGAAAGAGAATGGGGTAGATGACTGCGCTTGGTTTCACTCAAATATCGACTCCCCTATATAGGCATGATATACTGACGACAGCAGACATAGAGGCAGAGTAATAACAATAATTTGGGGATAAAGTTATCGATGTTAAAAAAAACAGGTACACAAACTGATTCAAGACAAGACGCAGGTGCATTGCTTGCATAAATAGAATGTAGAGTATGTATTTCCTAAATTTGAGAATATAAATATGCCTTGGGTTGATCTCTCGACGACTATAGTTTAGGCACGTTCCATTTCATGCAAAGATTCGAGCTCGGAGTTGAATATAATTTAGGGATTTGGAGTATGTTTATGTATGCATGGAAGTTCTACACAATCGGATATAATATAGTCGTCATCTTTTCGGATGTTTTTTCCCCTTTTTACTACACAGTCAACTTTGTAATCGTACTATCCGTGATTAATTTGTCTATTTCATCTCTTCCATTGATGATGATTATTGCTGTCCAGACAAAAAGATACTGCTAGACGAGGTTGTTCCAATTGTTTTTTTATGAATGAAGAATGCATGTATGAAGTCTTGGTTTAAACGTTTGAAAGTTAATTCCTTTGCTTTAAAAAACAATTAACGTATTCATATGATATGATTTTCTTCTCTTTTTTTGTGAAATAAAATTTCAAACGAGTTTCAGTATTTGAAAAAAATTGTGTGAACATTTCTTTTAATTATGCCATATGCCACATGGTATAAAAATATACCTATACTGACAATTAAAAATACCTGCGAGCTAAATTGGGGTTTATTACGGTAATGAATTCTGGAATATAATGTTTCAAGAATACAGGCTTACATGAAAACGGGCATATAGGTAGTAGAAGCTTTGTACTACCAAAATCGAAATTGCACTTCGACAGGCGCGTCCTTTGTCCAGTATAAATGATAGTTATAGCAGACACAACGGGTATAGAAAAGAAATTATGAATTTCCTTAAATCTTTCGAAACATACGATTATTTAATATTCACTCAATTTAAGACAAATTTTAATGGGCAAACTAGATTTTTTATTGTAATCTCCTTAATTAGCTGGCAATAGTTTAGGGCGTTGGGTGTGAATTCAGTGTGTCCAGAAATAAGGATGGACTAACGGTGATCTTCCGTGACGGTAATGACCGAAACAGATCATTGAAGGCCTCATGAAACAAGGGAATTATGACCGCTTTATAATGACTGCGCTTAAAATGGGGATATTGCGAAGGAAATAAACATTCAACAGAATATAACAATTTACAGGCTAGAAACTGAGGACTTTTAAATGGCACAAGATATCAGTTAAAAATGGGGATAGAAAGTAAGAAAACATTGAACCCTCAATGTGATGAATAATATTCAGAGAAAGTGTACATCCGGATGCCTATTATTTATGTACCTATGTAAACATACATAACCATTTAAGTGCTAACATGTTGGGCGACCACGATGTCTGTCTCGGACACTTAAAGTGCCTTTTGGCGTAGTATCCTGATCGGTATAGACTTCTTAATGAACAATAACTTGAAATACGTGACTTGAGAGATTGCGCTCTGAGAAGTTCTCTTCATGTTATAGCAAAATATAGACAGATAGGAATAAATAAATTATTTTTGTCTCTGCAAAAAAGGGCTATAAAACTAATAGATGCTCTAAGTCTGAGTGTTGTATATGCGTCTGAGAGCTTATTAGCCTATATAACAACAGGCTTGAAGGAGTTAGTTATGATGTATGTATAGTCCGCTATGCGTAGATTCCAAAGGTTTGTGCGTACATTAGTTAGATCCATATTTCATAACTTTGTGTCGATTTCAGAAAATTGAGGTAAACTCGGCTTACCTTTTAAAAAACCTTACCGCACCGCACCCGAATGAAAATGAAAGGTAACTTTCTCTTGAGGAGTGAAAAATATGTATATTATTATGTTGCTTGCCTCCCACTGCCAGCTCAGTAGTCTCTTCACCTGGTATGCACAGGCCTGTATAGTGTGTTGTCTTTGCAGAAAAGAAGGTAACACGGGGTGCGGTGGTGGTGGGGACGTTTTAATCGTCAATAAAAATTCAAAAACAATTGAAAGAGGCAGCAGCCAGCTGGGAACGGCGTCACCAGGAAGAAGTAAGAGATGCTTTGAGAACGTGATGTTGAGTTCGAATTACAGTTTACATATATGGTGGCGGAGGGAGATTCTCTGCAGTAATATAAATAGTCTTTGAGAGGTCTTCTAAATTTCCGTATGAAAGTAACAGGTGGATTTTAGAAGACTATAGAATAATCTGCTCTTGCAACAAATTAGAAATGGAAGTTTCGATTTCCATACATAGCTCCGTAGCTAAGCGACAGATGACCTGGAAACTTTGGAATATCGTCTTGAGACCGTTGCGGGCTGATAGGGCAAGTTGCGTCATCTTTCTTAGCAATACAGGTTCTTGGACGTCAAATTATGGCAATTTTATTTTTCAATTTTGCCAATATGTTATCTCGTATGTATATGACCCGCCTCACTTCCCGTTGATAAATATAATGTCCACAACTCAGCCGATAGTATTCAAGGTCGCTGGTCGCTTAGTAACTGCGATATGGCCTTACTTTTGATTCTATATAACGTGTTTTATTGTTATTTGTATACCTCGGGAACTTATGAAAACTTGCATATTATTTTATATTTTATTGTAGAAATAGTAAATGACAACTTAAAATCACTTAAATCAAAGTGCTATTTAAATTGAATAAAAGTAACACCCCTGACTCAAAATTTATGGATAACAACAATTTTAAGTGACTACTATTGATACTATAAGTAGTATATTAATTTAGTAAAGCTAGATTATTTAATTTTGAGATATAAATTTATGCAATTTCATATTTCGGAAAAATGGTTTTGACTTATTGACTGCAAAATTGTTGATTCAAATTGTTGCGCCATTATAATGAGATAGCCATACTATGTTTATGAGCACAGTAAAACAAATATCTGTGGTACAGTGTTTAAACTTTGTGGTTTGCTAATCGGCAATCTTTGTGAAAAGTACCAATCTATCCAATCAGAAACGAGGATTTTCGGGTAAATGCCTCATGATTATAGTAAATAAGGAAACCTGAATGAGTCATCATAAATCTATCGCCTCTACACTACTTATATTCTATTTCGTTTATTTTTCATCCGCCGCCATTATCGTGCTTTTATTTTCATCAAAAGCGTATTAAAATTGTGAAAAATTAATAAAAGAGCTATATTTTTTATGACAACTATTTATGAGCAATAAAAGCTGCATATTATTGCAGAATAAGACTATTTGATAATTCTTTGAAGACAACATTGCATATAAACATTCACTGGAACTAATCAAGACAAAATTCCGAAATACATCAAACTTTAATAATAATTAGTTTTAAAAAATGCTATCGTTAGTCAGTATTCCAATGAATGTTAATTATTTTCGATTCGTGAAACAAACTGGACGAAATCATACATCTAGCTTATTCATAGAAAGATCTTTGCGATTTGACCGCTGTTAAATCCTGCATTTCGTATAGATACATCATCTTGCGTCTTCAAAAATGATTTTATTGAAACTCCAAAAAATAAAGAGATATCGTTGCGAAATTCTTGGATTGTAGGTATAATGCTCTGCTTCGGGTAAAATGACAACTGATGATTTAATCCTGTTTGTTTTATTCTTGGATGCTCATGCGTATCGATCACTATTACTCCATTGGTAGACCATTGGCATTATGACATCTTATTATAGAAGTCATAGCCAACCTTTATAGGATATTGTTTTGACAAGTAAATACTCATTATAAGTACCTTTTTGAAAATCAAGGTTATACTGCATGATTTATTATTAGATCTTGACTGATTCATACACACATTCAAAATTAGCGCAAACATAAAATCAATGAATGCATAGAATATAAATTTGAAAAAATCAAACTTCCCGCAACGTACCACTTTCAAATATAACCGATGTGATAGCTTTATTAATGGAGATATCAAAACAACAACGTTTTTTAATAGATGTATATCATTTAATAATAAAAATAATATCTTGTTGGGACCGTAATCTCTTGAATGAATCAATATATTATAATTATATTGACACCAATGCATCGTTGCATTTTATTAAAAAATATATTCTTAATAATGGCTTACCTTTATTAAGTTTATTTATAGAAAGCATTGAACCTATTATATAACAAAGATTCATATTATATTATAATTTAAAAAATTGGTTTTAATACGTATTTTTAATATTGCATTTTATTTTACTACTTATACAGCTAGAAAACTAAAAGCAGTATATAACATGTTTTTATAGAGATATTTCACATCTATTTAAAAATAACAAAAACGAATTCTGTATATTAAATGGACTCTACCAGTAAAATTTAGTAAACTGATTGAGCTATATATACATGAAATATCTCGAAGTCAACCCTCTGTTTATTCTTTACTCTGTGGTTCTGGGGGGCACTGTTTTCAATATGGAACAAAATAAATGCGAATTTTTACATTAATAATTTACTTATATAATTTTATCACCAATACAATTTTCTACGAATAAAATGTGTTCTGTATTATTAGGCTTTTAGTATATGTATGTATTTAGCCTAATGTCAACATGCGATAGCGTATGGTGTAGCATCAATTTGAAGTATAAATATTTATCTCCAAAAGGTGAAATCGCTGTTTAAATAATGCCTAACGGCATTATTTTAAATCTAAGCATAGTGCAATCGTTCTGATATTCTACTCAACCAGGTTTAAGCAATTGAGAATAAGGAATAGCTGCGTACTTTTCGTTAGATTTTGTATTTCATCACATTTTATTATACCTAGTATATACCAACGTTTTATTATATAGTCTCCTCTAACCTCTCTTCTCTCTGTTCTATCCTCTCTATTCTCTCCTCTCTCCTCTATTTTCTCTCCTTTCTCCTCTCTCATCTCTCCTCCCAAATTCTCTACTCCTAAGCTCTCTCTTCTCTCTCATCTCTAACTTTCTTCTCTCTTCTCTTTCATCTATTCTCTCTCATCTCTCCTCTCTTCCCTCTTCCCTCTTCTCTCTCCTCTTTTCCCTCTTCTCTATCCTCTCTCCTCTCCTCTCCTCTCTCATCTCTAACTTTCTTCTCTCTTCTTTCTCCTCTCTTCTCTCTCCTCTCTTCTCTCTCATCTCTCCTCTCTTCCCTCTTCCCTCTTCTCTCTCCTCTCTTCACTCTTCTCTCTCATCTCACCTCTC
>JAYRBW010056814.1:0-10926 GCA_036023295.1 Invenusta paracnida | reverse complement strand
TTTTCTCTTACTAAATATGCCATCTTAAATAACTATGACATTATTTCAGTTATTGGAAAATATTATTTGAAATATATTCCACAAAATTTATAAATTCATCATTGTATTGCTATTTATATCGAGATGTTACGAGTCTGACTATTTTGTTAAATATTTTTTCACAATTTCTAATGTAACTTGCTGATAGTGTTTTATTAAAATATTTTCGAGTAATAGAATAACTCTATTGTTAGTATTCTTATAATACATCCTATATCTTTTAAATGTATACTTTTATATAGATAAGTACTAACTGGTTAAGCTGCACCATTTAGTCAATACAATCATTATATTAATATTAATTAATATTTACTTCTGGTTCCAATTAATATACAACATAAGCAATGAAATGCAAATCGTAGGCGTAACAATGGGAGCTAGAGGCATTACATTGGAAGTAATTATAAGTCTTGCAATACGAGACAATATACTTAAGTACGTATATGTTAATAAGAAAATATAGTATGATATAACGCGCTAATATATATATTGTTAAACTTTAATTTTACCCAAGCATAATTGGCATGGATCTAAGTGTAAAATATAAGATGTATATTATGTAAAAGGTAGATTATGCACTTACACTTATGGAATTAACATGCTAGTACATAGTGGACTTATATAATATCATTGTAAGTCTGTTATAAAAAACTTCAGATAACTCTTTTTTATTTAAGGTTGATTATAAAAATGTGTATTAACTAAAAAAATAGATAAAATATCATTATAAGGCAGAAAGTATAGTTGTGGGAAACGTATATACGTTAGGTAAATATACTGATAGTTATTTATAATCCATGCAGATGAGTAAATTAGTATTATAATGAAAGATTTTGGTCTATAATCTTGTTGTGGTAACTTATTCATATGGTGGGATAGGTAAAATGGGTTGTACTTGTTGAGTATAACATATACTTTTGCAAAAGGGAAGGTAATTGAATACCTTAGATGAGTGCCAATTAGTAAGAATCAAGTAACGGATTTTGTTAAATTTTCCTTGAAAACGGGTCTGCGAATTCGTTTTTAATGTTATTATACTAGTTCCAATAGATACTCGCAGCAACCATCCCTTTATTCTGTTGCTAAAATACAGCAATAGTATTGGGTTCATTAATGGCTTTATAAATTTGAAGGGAAAGTCTCAACTGATAATTATGAAGGATTTTTAGAATATGGCTAGTTTTATGTATTTCTATAGTAGAAATACTTCGAAAGTCTACGTAATGTAATTATTATTCTATCTATTTATTTTCTGTGACATTGGTGCAATTCGCTGACTTTGATTAAAGTCCTAACAAGTATCTCGGTTTCCACCAATTTGTCATTTAAAACTGTCATGTGAATCCAAAAAGCAGAAGGCCCCGAGATGAAATTGGATATCGTCTCCTAGAACTTCTGAATTGTGTGCAGAATCGCAATATAAGGCTAGCTATGCAGCTAATGGAACAAGAAATTAGATGTAGAGAAAATAAATTGTGCTAAAATGAGGTTTTCAACTTCCAGACATACGCGATAGTATATCTATCTATATAATTATATTGATTGAAGCATACTTAAGTCTATATTGAAAAACACACTGCCAAACGGTGTGGAGTTGTCAGCTTCGCAGTAAGAGTCGTACTAAAACAGTCTTTCGAAGCACAACTGCGTTTAGCTCACTCTATTAATTCCAGTCTGCAAGTACCTCAGACATCATTTATTTTACGGGGAGCTGTATTCAGATAGGCAACGTTTTCCGTACTTCCAGCAGTGTATCAGTGGGTTGTCCGGACGTCCAAAGCGACGAGTCTTCAAACGGTTCGAGACTTCCATACCACAGCCATCCGCCTGGCGCGGTTCCACAGGCCCTGGAGGCTGGTATGCGCTAATGAAGAGCTTGTAACCGGAGGAGCAGTACCGTTGATCACATTCAGCAGAAACGTGAGCTCCTCCTCTGACTCACAACTGGTCATGGCAGTATCGGGTGAAGAGGCTTGGCGTAGCAGTGAATTTGTATTGCAACAAACGCGGAGACCAAGCAAACATGGAAATCGTGTAGGCAGGGGGACAGGCCTGATCATAAGGACCCGCGCGATCAACTAACCAGGTTATCGAAACTCTGTCGTAGCATCCAATTGAGGCCGTTTGCTCCAGGACAGGACAGTGTAGAGGACGACTATGATGGCATTTACCGGGTTCAGTGTAGGGGAGTCGACGACATGAGCAACTGTTGAGGCGGAGGCTAACACTGGACAAATAAGACCCCGTGTTCGTTAATTTGTTTGGAGTTGAAAGGTGTAGTCGTTGAGATGACAACGAGTTGCGTTTCTGACTTGTAAAACGCTGGCCCTGCAGAGTTGAATAAAAGCACAGAAAAACATGAAGTCAAATAGCGTACTGGAAAACATGTTCAACTTCATTTTAATTTTAGAGTTCGGGTTTCTCTTGTTAGTAACTATTTGCGGTCTGATATAGTCTTAGCTCTTTTAGATTCATCTCCTGTCATTGTTCGGCGTTATGTAAACACTAAATCTGAGTCTAATATTATGCATGCAAAGGAATGATAAATGGGTAAATGCCCATTAGCCAGAAGGAGACTCTGCTGAGGGCAGAAGACCGCGCTGTTTTGACCTTGTCACTTTCTAATTTGCCATAAATTGATTCGATATACCTGCTGCAATTGTGTTGGCTTGGCCTTAAGTCTCAGAGCTGAATACGGTGACCTCAAACTTTCACAGGACACCTCGCTTCTGCATGCCTTCAGCCAAACCGTGTCATGGACCCAAGATAAGTTGAGGAGGGAGAATGACTACCACTATAGGATCGTCTCATTCAGAAAGTTAATCCCTTTCTTCATCGATGCCCCAGTCATAGGGTATCTAGCGGCAATGGCTTTAATATCAATCGTGCATAGCGCAACTTGATTCAGCCAGCTTTAGCCTAGTTCCAATGCAGTCTCCTCACTGTTCTCTTTAATACGATCGGGAGTGCACGGTCACTTTCACAAAGAAACGGGGTTATTGAAGGTCACATATTGATCCTTTTTATCACAGAGTAGTTATGGACAGTGCTTCAATGCTCATTGATTTCATATACATCGCGCTGTAACTTTTCGTCAATAAAAAATATTTTTATTTGTATAAATTTGATGCAAAAGTAAGACTAAATATTTTAATTAAATTAATTTAAAGAGCAAATGTATATATATATAAAAGTTGCTCGTAGTATATAACTTAATATGTGTAAACCTAAAACTGTTTTACTACATAAACCTTTTAACTGCTATTAAAACAATATTTTGTAAGAAAGTTGATTATATTAGGGTATTAAACTGTAAGCAGAATCAATAAAAGTCGATGCTCTGTATATATAATTACTGTATGAATTTCACGCCTTTTTAGCTGCCAACATTTGACCTGGAATGATCCCATTGTCAAGGGAGATATGACAAAATGACAACAACTTCATCAATGGCTGAAATGTACATTTTATTCAGTTCCAAATCTATTACGTAACAAAGCACGAATCACTCATAGGGGATATTTCTCTGCAAATCTTGGATAATTACCAGCAGTCTTTATATATATCTGATTTATTTAATTGTCGCTCAAGAAATAAACACATATGACTGTTTAAGTTAAAAATAGTTTAAGAACTCTATTAATATAATGAATGTAAAAAGTGTATCAAGGTTACAAATACAGAAAAGGAACATAAGGCAACATACCATCATGACATAAACTCAACAATAAAAGTGTACAGATATCCCATAAAACACAGCGGCCGACTAAGTGGTCGAAGTTTTCGGTTTCATCTTCAATGTGGACCGCAATACCTCATTGTAGCAGACAAAGCGTAGATCGTCACTGAAGCATCGCTTACACTGCCGGTCTTTCGTCATAAAACTAGTCATTAACTCAGCATTTCTCTGATCGTGCTGTCTTTTGAGGATCTCCAGGTACTTCTTCATGCACGGATGGGCCAACATTGACACGTCGCCAACTAAGCATCCCATGCCATTGAAGATGACAGAGCACGTCAACGTCGATAAGAGTAGTAGAGAGGAAAGAGATTGTTTGTTCTTCATATTCTGCAGCTGAGTATGTTGATCCTATAATTCTATGCATAATACTATTTACATATTATAATATGTTATATAATAATATATTATACTTACATTCAAATTAAAAAAGCAACGGAAAGTTAAACTAAATTCGTAAAGAAAATGGATTTATAGATTTTAAATAGTTATATTTATGCAACTACATTTTTTCATCGATTAAATTACGAATAATTACAGCTCTATCGATTAAACAGCTCACATTAAACGTTGTAAAAGTATAATTTTAGTAGTTTTAAAAATCAATTTTCCGTTTCAGTTCATAACTTGTTGCCTTGAGGATGGTAATATCAGATGAGTAACAGTAATCATCCTGCAGATACCATTCTATTTAAATAAATATAATATACCTTACATTATATGTTTTTAAAATAAAATTTGTTTCCATGGATTTTATTTCACTTTCTTTTCGGTGTTTTAATTTATACAAGAGTCGTCCATATGTTTTCTGACAACAGTCTCAAAACGTAATAATAAATAAAATAGTAATTAACTATTGGTATGAAATCAATTTCCCTACAATAATTGTGGATTAAGTCAGATTATTACTTATTTAAATTATTATATGGAGGCAATTATTAGTTTAAAATTTAGTCAGGGAACTAACTGACTGTCAACATTTTGTCAATAAATACGCTTTGTAGTCGTATATTCGAATATCAGCAGGAGAGATATAAATAATTGAAATCATTAAGAGTAATGATTATACAAAGAGTGTTCACTCTTATCGATTTCATATCTGTAAATCGTCGTATATAAAAAATCGTTTCATTTTAATAAATTTTATGTAAAATCGTAGGAAAAAGGTATTTTTAGCGCCGATTTTTTAATGACGCTAATAAACATTGTTAAACAAAAGAACATCAACAAATATCAACACCTGGTGTCCCCTAATTTTCTAATAATCATTTGTGAATAATATGGAGTACCATTTATGTTGCTAAGAATTTTGGTGTCATTTTAAGAATATCCTATAAATACTGACTACAACAGAATGTCAGCTAACTTGAAGTTCAATGAAAATAATCGCAAGCTGCTCTTCTCTTGATCACTTTGAAATTTAGAGCACTTTGCAACCCGGGCCAGTGAGCAAATTAACAAAAGCGAATTTATGCATGGCTTGCGACCTGCCTATCTAAGTTTTAGTCATTCAACCATGATCGCTGTGGTCTTGCGAAGTCTTTGAAGAAATGATCCGTCAGCTTGTATGCATGTCTTCAATCACTGCTAGTAGGCACAGGGTGACTGCAAAGAAGAACACTAATGTTTGACATGGGCACTAATTATAAGTCTAATAATATGGCGTCACATCAAATATGGCAATTGTCGCATCCCTTAGCTTCAATTGGGTTCATATGCAGTCTTCGTTTGCAGCAGTTTACTCCGATTGTCATTTATGCCACTTTATTTGTTATCGACATCTCCAAAAATCAGATCAATAATTAATGTCTGAATTAACATCACCTCCTCCGTTTGAATCATTGATTTATATTATATTTAATTATGAGAACTATCTTAGATATAACCGGGACTGCATAGCCTTGAAGCAATTAGCACAAATAGTGTGTATATATATCTATAAAAAGGATAACACTTAAACGATAATAATATATTTCAAACGACTATAATTGACTTCCATGCTCGTCTAGTTTGGCTTATTACTTTTAAAATTAGTTTCTGCGGATAATAATGTTGACTAAAATAGGAATTGGCCACCACCGCACCCAAACAGCTGCTGTGGTCACAATCAACTATGCTAAGTTTCACTCTGGAGTGCAAACATATCCTTGTTACGCTGGTCTGATCCATTCAGCTCACCTGAAATGCCTATTGCACCAATTAGTTCCCGATACAGAGCAGCTATATAACGCAACGTGGCTGACATGAGAATTGCCTCAATTGCGGGGGGGGGGTGTAATAAGTTTTTCATTCTTCCAACTTTGTTATTTTGCAATTCACTCGGCACCTCTCCCCCTCTCCAGCGCTCCTTTAAAGTCTGCTTATTCATGTCAGACAAAAAATACAAGCCAGTTGGCACTCTGCCTTATACCAGATATGTTACCATGGCAACCGACAACCCAGTTGTTCCCAAAACAGGCACATTATTAGAATCCAAAGTTGATATGTCATCTAAAGAAAACAAGCTGAGTTTGTAGGCGTTACCAAATATCAGGCGCGGATATAGAAAGTTATCAGAACTTTGCTTTTCACAACATGGGCATTTAATTTCTGTAAATTAAATTATTTAATTATAGGTTGCATTGAGGCAATTAGTAGTAATTTTTCTAAGGAAGAATTTTATCACCAATTTGAGACGACTTTAAGCAATTATATCTTACATGTTAACTCAGCCTGTATCTCTTTTGCATGAACGTTTAAATGCGTTCAGTGTTTCTGGTTTTCAGTTTTTTTTAATTTTCAGTTGATTAAAATAAGACATCTAAACGTTTTACAGTTTACATTATTAATGAAGTCTTTTCATGAAAAGAATAGGAATGTACACCATATTATACAGATGTTATTTTTTAATGGATATTTTATGGAAAAAGACAAGACATACCTTTGATGTGCATAGTTCCTAATGGTATACATTTCTGGCAGTATGTCATCTTTTTTAAATATTGAAATATAGACCAATGCAATGATGTAAACAGTTTTAATGTAATTGAATTTTATAAAGTCTTTAAATATGGAACGTTTGAATAAACTATTCGGAAAACATGAAATTAATAGGTAATTGATGCATAATTTAATTAGTTTTGGATGATGTGTTTTACATAAATTCATAAAATATGTTTCAATCTTTGAATTAAAATGTGTATTCACTCTTTGCATTGAAAATTAGAAAACATAAATTTAAAGACAATTCGTTTAGTGATACTATTACTATTATATCAGAGTAGCTAGATCGCCAATATCAGCCAATCAGAGTAGCTTGTTCGCCAATATCAGCCAATCAGAGTAGCTTGTTTGCCAATATCAGCCAATCAGAGTAGCTTGTTCGCCAATATCAGCCAATAAGAGTAGCTTGTTCGCCAATATCAGTCAATCAGATTGGCTTGTTTGCCAATATCAGCCAATCAGAATAGCTTGTTCGCCAATACAAGCCAATCAGATTAGCGTCTATTTGTTACTAAGAAGTTGAGTCAAACATCCTTTGTTTTAGTTTCGTTTTCGAAATCAAGCTATGTTACACTCGATTAATATCAGTCTAATGAGCCGTTATGGGCTAGCCAGACTGTTAAATACTTTCTTAAGAGACTCAACCCAAATGTTTGTTTGAACTTTTCTTATTTCCTATTTACATACATGAATATCAGATTATTACCGATTTTAATAAATCACATATCAAGAAAACAACTAAATATAAATAATAAAATAAAAATATGTTTCTTTTTAGTGTTAATTAAATAACACGAATTTATAACACATTCATTGCATTATTTATTATTTTAAAATATTATCCATACAATTGAAATTTTGTTGCAACATAGATTTAATTGGTTTCTTAGTGAAAATTGTCATAATTCACGAATTTTGTCTTTATTTTAATTGGAAAAACTACCCTTTTTAATAAAATATTGCATTTAAACAAAAATGTAAATAAAAATAATAAATTTTAAACAGCTAATCTTTTCAATCGATATTATCTCAGAAAATCGATGGCTCATAAATGTTCAATCCTTCTTTGATATCATGAGAAATTCCCAAACAGCAGCAGCTGAACAATGTATTTCACAAGCTTACATGGTGGCATTCTAGTCCACCAACGAGTCGACTATGCTTATCTTCCTCGCACCGAAATCGGTTATAATATTAGTGCATCAATATTATCTTACTCTTAACCACTTACTGAAAACATATTGTTCAAATTTACTTCTTTAAATATGAATTTAAATGATATGAACAATAGTTTTCAAAACAACCCCTTTTCTACATTTTTTTCTAGAATAAGAAGGCCCTATATAGGCACACTTCCCACTTTCTCCAAGCAGATATTGGAACAGAAGAAAAAGTGCAGAGAATCCAAGAAAGATATGACCAGTGGAGCAGATATCCTGCCCCTCATATATCCACCCCTCTGCAGTTGTCGTAGGCAATTTACACCAGCGAAAGAAGCGGTTCAAACTCTTCTCGTTCCTCGACTTCATAGTTGTTGCTTTAGAACTCCCCTGGGACGGACTTGTGTTCCGCGTCCGAAATATAGTCTAGCTCAACTTGAAAGTTCTTCTAATCACTTCTGTCAGAGCTGGGGAAGATATTATACTACATGAGTAGGCCCTTCGTCTTTGAGTGTTCGAGTTGGTATCATCACTTATTACAGTTTTTAAGAAACAAGCGGTTTGTTTGGGAACAAGATCTTTATTTATTTAGTAGCTATATATATCTAGTTAGCTACACGTTGCAAATGATTCAGCATAAGCGTCCATTTGCTTTGAAAATAAGTGCAGACAGAAAGGTCGTATTCGAGTTGATGCTGCCTTAATTTGAGACTATTTCCTACAATTTAATGACATATTAGACATTTTAAATTAGTAGATTGATACGTTAACAGTATATTATCACAAAGAAAGTGTAAAAGCTACTGTTTCGACCTTGTATGAAACATTTATAGTATGGAACATAATTATAATTTAATTTTTTGTAAATATATATCAAATTTCTTGAATTTTTTCTTTCAAAAGTTTGTAAAGATCATGTTTATTAAAACGGTAAATATATATATATATATCTTGACTTAGTTGAATTATCTGCTAAACATTAAAGGACATTCCATTTTCGTAGATTAAAAATATTATTATTGAAAGTTCGGACCTTTATTGTTTGTTGACACAACTCATACGTATTTAAGAATTCATGTTCTAATTATAAAATTGTTATAACTTTATAAATAATGAATATTTAGGCTGGCTAAGTGGGGCGGAATATAATTGTGCATAGCTTTATGACAAATTGTGAGGTTGTACTGCATTGTTACAATGTCCGTAAATCTTTTAAATAAATACACTTATACGTCCCAAGAGGAATAGAATTAACACGTACTATTTCGCCCAAAATGGCAAATTCATAGAATCGATAAAGTTCACTGGAGTTTGGCGAACCAATAGCAAACGAAGTGTTATCGATTTATGGATTTTACTTGTAATATTTCAAATACAAAGCTTCCGTATATTCAATAACGTTTGGAACAATTCTTCTGTATGATCTTTTGATAATTGAATAGCTAATATTCAATAATATAAAAAAAACATTATATTTAAATAACAATTAAATTTAACAATAAGCATTAAATAACATTAGATAAAATAGCATTTTTATAAAACATTTAAATATTTGTACAAGTTTATAATTGTAATAATAACTGTAATAGTTTCAAAATTTGAGCCATCAATTTTTTTGATTTTAATCTTCGTGTTTTTAGAAGTTCTCCATATTAAATTGTCTCCCCTTCTTAAAATAGTCCACTTGCCAACCAAGGTTCCGATAATTTTATTCTCTGTTATTTTCAATTCTTGTTTTAATCTGTAATATTTACATTTTGAAATCACTTTTAAACTTCCTGATGAAGAATATATTATAGGTATTTAAAAACGGTTGAACTTTAAGTATTTCAGTTGTTGTTTTTTATAGTTAACAATTTCACAAACAACCAGTTGGCGTGGGTTTGCTGTACTAAGTTACTATATAAACCCAAATGTATTGCTTGCATGTCCCGTTTTAATCTAAGTAAATTAATACAGCGCGTAATGTTACACGAACATTAGCGGCTTCCAAAAGTAGTACTTCCATTTATGCATTTTAACATTGTTGATAACAAGTTGGTATTTATAGGAAGCCAAATGTGATCTACGTTTTAATCTTTGTACCTGTAAACAGTGGATCTACTGTCGTTGCAGAAAGTTTTTATCAAGTTTACGCTATTTATAGATAACCCAATATAAGTTAATTTTCACGACTAAATGAATTTATGAAATGACAGAAAATTATTTTAAAACCAACGTTTATGTAAAATTTGAAATTTGTCAATGAAAAGATAATCGCAATATCTATAATGAATAGACAAATGACGTAGTCTTTTAAAGAAATTAAAAACCTAAGTGAATAGTGTTTAGGTAAATAGCATATATCTTCAAAAACACTCATTAAATGGGAGATAAATAAACTATTGGCAAATAAGTTTATAACTTTTTCACAAAAAATAAAGACTGGTCTTACTTTGATCAAATTTTTTACACAATTTTTTTTTTTTTTCAAAGATTCTACAAATATGACAAAAGGCATCACTGACAGCAGAAAAACAGTGATATAATCTAAAATAAAATGGCGTCTATAATTTACAATTTAAATAATAATAGTATTTTTATGCTTACTACTAAATTAATGTAAGTAATACCTTAAAGTAATAAGTAATATTAGTAAAGATATTAAAAAATTAAATTTGAATTTTATATAACAAATCAATAGAATAATATATAATTCGGTCATGTCGTAATTTAGCATTTATAATAGATTCAATATTTCAATTATAGACCAAATAAGAGGCTATTTTATTTTACTCTAAATCGCCTATTTTTAAGGCAGTTTAACGCAGCACTGACGAATCTTGTAATAAATAGCATATTTGATATTTTCACATAAAAACATAATTCTATGCGTAATTTTGAAAAAGGCCGAAAAAGCCAAAAGAGACGCTCATCGTGCTAATATATGGGCCCAATCGATCCATTGGTTACCTAGCAACAGCCATTTAAACAAAAAAAGTCCAGTTTTTTCTTATTTTTTTCACA
>JAYRBW010056803.1:0-10926 GCA_036023295.1 Invenusta paracnida | reverse complement strand
ATTATGCATTGCACAAGTTAAAAAGGTTTTTTACGAAAGTCTTTTTTAACTAGCAAATACTTTTAGTAATGACTTGCAGTAGATTGTGGGACACAATATTTTGTTTAAGAGAGGGTTGTTCCCATATATATGACAATTTATACGTTTAAAGATGTATGTTTTGTGGAAAGCTATTTTGATTTATGCTACTGTTCGTTCATGTGATGCTAGATATTTAATTAAGAGAATTGATTGAATTATTTGCGCGAATTGATATTGAGTTGAATTGATTTTTATCTTTGGGGAAATTAAGTTTTTGTGATCATTTTGGAGTTGTCAATTCTGGTGTGATGTTTTGTAATTTGCCTGATTATTATTTTTTTCGAATTTGATTTGATTTAAATTTTGAAATCTCCATGGATGAAAATAATAAGTTGTGAAAGAAGTTAGAAAGTGTGGGAGGCTGAAATGAGTTGGTCGCACCAACAGAAAATTGTGATTATCAGTATTCTTGAGTAGGCCCCTACGATAGATAAGATTGCCAGTATTTTGGAAGCTTGATGATTGGGATCCTATATTTGGTACGTATAATTTGTCATCAAATGCTAACCAAATATCGAGATAAATTCGTTTAAATTAAATTGAAGCCTGATAGCTACGGACTAATTTGCAATTGATAATACACCCCCCGTAAAAAGTAACCGATACCACCATAAAATATTAAGTACCTTTCTAATAAATAATATATTTTAAATATTAAAGAGATTTTTTATCAAAACTGTTTGTAAATTCCATTTCATTAACCAATCATATTTGTTTATATAAATTTAGTTTTCGGAACTTATTGTTAAATACATACTCTTTAATATTTAAAATATAATATTTATTAGAAAGGTACTTAATATTTTATGGTGTATCGGTTACTTTTTACGGGGAGTGTAGCTTGATAATTTTATAATTAATATACCTTCCTAATAATTATCTTGATTGTTTTCACTGCCTTATTATTGATAAAGAAATTATTGTTAGGTAATAGAGTTACAGTTATTATAATTTGATTATTATATTTCATAACAAAGGTTACTCTTGTATCAGGAAGGATCGAATGATCATGAGAATTGACTTCGAAGTAGGAGGAGGAAGTTTAAAAACATCCATAAGAGATGATATCCCATAATGATATCCCAGAGTGATAGACTACTGGAAAGGCGAAATCACGGGACAAAGATTAAAACATCCATTTAGATAACAAGAAGCAGATAGAGATAAGCAATATTTACAGACTACCGATAAGGAATATACCAAGTGAGACAAAAGTTCAAGATAATATTGAGAAATGGCTAGAAAATGAAAACAGTGATCTAATAGGAGGGGATTCAACTTACATCATAGAATATGGAGCAATATAGAAAAAGAATCAGAAACAGCAGAAGACCTAATTGAATGGTGGTCAGCAAAGAACTACAACCTGTTAAACGATGGAGGACAAACTAGAAATGACAGAAGAGCTAAGACTGAAAGTGCACCTGGCCTATCCCTGGTTAAAGGAGAATGGACCGAAAAATGCAACTGGAATGTGCTAAACAGTTTAGGGTCTGATAACAAGCCCATCATCATTAAAACCAAAACCCAGAGAAAAGGAATCATCAAGAAGAAAGTTCTACTGGGCGTAGAAAAAATCAGATTGGAAAAATTTTGGAGAAGAACTAGAGAAAGAAGTAGTCAATCTAAATACAGAAGAAACGTTAACGAAAAGAATAAAAAACTTCACAGAAATGGTAAATAAAGCGGCTAAAAATTGTATACCCCCAAAAAAATGTCTGACTTCAACAAACCATACTGGAATGCAGAAATAAATAAAATCATAGCAGAAAGAGACAAAATGAAAGGAGTTAACACCGAAGAATGGAACAGACTAAATGGTGAAGCATGCAAAGAAGTATATGAAAGTAAACAAAAATTCTGGAAAGACTACATAGGAAAGAAGAAAAACAACGAAGATAGAAGCAAAGTATGGAAGACAATAAAATGTTTGAGAAGCAAAGACAAGAACACAAGAAAAAACGAGACTCTAATTGCAAATGGGAAAGAATATAAGAGCGAAAAAGGAAAAGCAAACAGTTTTGTAGATTTCTACGCTAATGTGAGCAAAAATACAGTTAACAAAGAAGAAAGAAAAAAGAAAGCAGAAATAAGGACCAAGATCAAAGAAACAGAAGAAGAAAAGACAGAGTATGATAGACCTTTTATGATGGGTGAATTGAAATTAGCTATAGACCAAACAGATGGAACTAAGAACAGGGTTAATTTTTTTTTGGAAAAACCCAGCCGCTGACTTTTCGGAAGCTTTCGCTGACTATAAATATTTTAATAACTAGATGCAATGAATTGTGCCTATAGTATAAGAAGATTATATTATTCATATGTACAATTTATTTAGTTACAACTGTAAACATGATAATGTTAATTATACATAGATGGTCAAAGTTCATTGTATGGTTTATAGTATTGAGTTTCTGGAAAAGTCTCCACTGATGACTTGGACAAATTCATTGTTTGAAAAAGTTGCAGTCGATAATTGCTGATGTTGTTCTACTCAAAGGTCTGAATGTTGAAATAATTATAATTTAAAACGAAAGCCAAATATGATCCTAAGAAATAATAGTACTAATAATTGCGCTTAGCGCAAAATTTTTTTACTGTTTAATATTGGTTTTTGCAACAACAAAATTTATTGTTGTTAACTTTTTTCTCCCGCTGACCTTTTTATGAAAACATGCTGTTTTCATTGACTTTTTTTCTGAAAAACACTTGTTTTCGCTGACTTTTGGTATGATATTGAAAAACCCTGACTTTTCGCTGACCGAAAAGAACCCTGTAATAAGTAATCTGATGTCGGTGGTAGAAACAAACACACTGAAATAAAAGTTTCATTTTAAAACTATTTAAATATAGTATTAAAATTATAATAATTTGACGATAATTATAACTACAATAGTCTTGTAACGATTTTAACTACAGTGTGTTGTAAGCAATATGGAGCACAAATATGCATCAGATTTTGATCAGACAAATCAGGTCAAAACAGTAGTTTCCTATATTTTGTAAAAAGAAAAAGGACCATTTTCATTAAAGTTTGAATAGGAAACATAAATTTCGAGTGAATACTGTTATAATACATTTAACTCCATATCTTATTGTATAAAGTTTACTTTAATGCGTTTTTTAATTAAAAAAATTTCAATAATACAATTAAATAAAAGTTCACAATTAGCAAAAATGTTTAAAGTAAGACGTTAAATTTAATAATTATTTCATTCTAACAGTGGGCTGTAATTCTTAATGTGAATTCAGTTCAGCGAATTGAGTGCTCTTTCTAAAAATTCCGATATTTTATTATGATTTATTACAACAGTTGGCCACAATTTTAACCCATAAAAATGAATTACCTTGAAAACTATTCATCTAATATAGGATTATATACGAATTTATTGTTATTCAATTAAGTAAATAAATTTACTGAAAGTTGTATGCAAACTTAGATAGGAGATTAAAAAATATAAATGTACAATAGCTCAAGCAGAACCTCAAAGCACTGCACTTAGATTCAATAACACCTAGTTAATTGAATGTAGGTGCATTCCTGAAGACAACTCTGATGTCGCACACATATGTACATACCTGAACCATCTTTCCGTCTGACTTGTTGGCGACGAGACGGTGTACATAAGTGTCCTCAGTGTAGTCCCATACCAGACTCTTGCCTAGCTCAAGAGCAAAGGTATGCCCGGTTTCAGTGAAGTGATGATGTGCGTGCTTTTGACCGTAGCGACCGCAGCCTACGTGGCCACAGATCAGACAGATCCAGAGGTTCTCTTGGCTTTCGCACACCGAGCAAACACTCTCACCGACAGTCTCCGGGGTCTGCACGTACCGACATACTGGGCAACTGGGTTCAACACGAGACGAATTTTAATAAAGAGAGTAGAGGAAGCTCTCCAAAAAAGCTTAAGAAAAAATATTCTGTATGAGTAATCGCTACAAATCATTCACTAGTCATTTAAAAAATAAAATTGTGTAATTGAGTATGTAATTAAAGAATAATGTATTGAGCATTTTAATTGAATTAATGATAAGAACAAATATTACATAAAACAACAGAATTTTAATTTGTACCTATATCAATTATACGATATTATAGTTTGTAAAGTATTTAATGTAGAAAATAATGTATAAGACATCTTGTTTAATAAAATATATGTTCAATCATAACTTACAATAGACATGTTGAAGAGAATGGTACGTTATCTACACTAACACGGTATAACCCATATTTAAATATGAAATATTTGATATCATAAAAGTATTAGTATATACAATCTAGATAAAATATACGGCAGGTTTGAAAGGAATATTATATTCCTTGTCAAAATATTATTAATAATAATAAGTGGATATGCATATTAACTATTATAAATTAATTAAAATAATTATTATTTATTTACAAATTATGAAAACAATACTATATCATTATAATATCCTACATTAAATAATATAGAAAAAAGAATAATACATACTTTAATATATTATTATTAATATATTAAAAAGAAATAACAGTATGATTCTTACGTTGTTTCTGACATTTTCGAAATGCAATTGCCGTGGAATGTGTGATTGCAAAGAATTGTGAGGATTCCCTGAACAGGTTCATCCTAATTTAAAGAAGAAACATTAACAAAAGATATGTTAGTTTTTGATCCACTGTATACTTCATCATTTTGGAATATACACGATTGTTATAAAAGTGTTTCACTTACTAGACGTTCCAAACAAACCGGGCAGTTAGGGAGTTCAACAAATCCTTTGATAGGAAATGATGCACCCTAAAAGAAAAATAGATATTTAACTATTATCAAGACAATGAATGTCATCTCAAAATGATTTTATATAACTTTAAAAAGTGACGGATTAGATCTTAAACATACAATCAATTACAATATGAAATAAGATAAGAACAAAATATCCCACTGCAAGTAAAACTTAAATGTTTCATAATTAAAGAACATATTATAACATTATTGTAAAAATATGAGGATAATAATTTACTTTGAAATTGATTGCATTAATGTTTTAATGCATTTTCCAATAATTCTCAAGATTGATTAACAAAATACCATTCTAAGAGTGCTATTTAATGTTTTTGAATTTAGAACTAAGGAAGGTGGATATTTCTTCAAGTGTTTTGCTTTATTGGTTGAAATGATTCGTCAAAGTATTTCAAAATCATAAAATAATTTATAAAATGATTACTTAAAAAAAAACCCATAACTTTCTTGACATTTTCTATCATTTTTACGCTGTCCTCTAAAAGTATGCAAGATTTATTAATATCCTAACCAGATTTTAAAGACTATTGAAATGCATACTATTTCGGATAATTCAATAAAAAGCACAGAGATAAAATAAATTGCAATTAAATAAATGCATGAATCAGAAAATATATTGAATGATACTCGTATATTTTAAATTGTCGCACAAATTAATACAAGTAACTTACAATCGCTGTTGTGAGCGCTTCAACGTGTGAGACGTAAACAATTTGACAGACTTCAGACTCCACCGAATTGTAACTCGTGTCGTCATAGGTTTCGTAGAAATCATCAGCGTCTTTCTGTACTCGTACAAAATAACAACTTCAATATTAACCAATTATATAAATATAGGCTGTAGTAATAAAATAAATATTTTTAAATTCGCTACTAGATTAAAATTTAAATCAAAGTTGTATAAATCTCCAAATTCAACGAAAGCCTTAATATTAGGCGTCAATTATTAAAACAAACCATATTTGTAAAAAAAAGTTATAGAATGGTCAGTATATTATAATAAATAATGGCGGATAGATTTTTGATCGTATTTTTACACGTACTTTGGTTAATGAAAATGTATTCACATCAAATTGAAAATGTTTACTCTATTTCTAATAGCAAATATATTTCAAATGTAAACAAAACTTACCTCTGATTTGAATTTTAAAAGAACCATATATTGATTGGGAGTACCATCCTTTACTATTTTCAACTGTTCAATGGATCCTCTAAAAAGAGAAATATTAATGTTACAAGTGGCTTATTACACAAACACACTAAAATTACAAACAAATTATAAGCACACTAAGCATGTTGCGACATCCGTACTATACATTTGCTGAATTCTATCGAATTAGTATTTAAAATTACAAAAAAGCATTTTCTTTTGAACCGAAATTGAAAAACCAAAAACCATCCAAGCACTCGGATGTTATACTATTCTAATTATACCAAATTATGTCTAATAGGAAATCGATTAAGTTTTCAAAAATCGTGATGCACACAGAATAATTAGAATCGCACACATAATGTAGATATTACAAATTTATAAATCGCTTAATACCTATGTAAACATCTTTGCCTAAATATTGTTAAAAATAATATGCTTAGCAACAGCACCTCATTGGGGCGGTAAATGCCATCAGATCTCGCACAGTCATGTAGGCTGGAACTGCAAAAATGCAAAGCATCTCCGATTTGGGTCGTTCTTCAAGGTTTTCAATATCGCTGAAAGTTGTGATGTAGAAGAGTAACAGTAAAAAAAGTTGAAATTATATATATATATATTTTTGTTGTAATTGAAAAATGTCCTATTTTGTTTTTCATAGCATACTGTATTATGTATACATCCAGAAGAAATTGAACTATAAAATAAATTATATTATGAATGCTTATATTTCTAGATTATACATTTGTTTAATTATAGTATTCTTCGACACTATTGTTAGATATCAGAGATTAATTTTAAGACATTGATTGTCATTTTATAACTAAACCTTACAGTGTAATCTTGTAAATTGGCTATTTTAATGAAATATTTAAACCTACGGAAGTAGGTTGTTAGCTCATGCCAGCAACCTACGTACAGTAAGATGTATTAAAATAACATAACGGTCATTTTTAAAACAGTTAACCTTTAAAAACTAATTTATATTTCTAAATGATTTAACTTTTATCGTGTAGCGCCGCCGAAAAGGAATCAGCTTGCCAATTTTCATCTTCATAACTATTGTAGAACTCGATATTTAGGTGCAAAAAACGATTTTTATCGTAATTATTTTTATTGTTCAAATTCTTCTTCTTTAGACTGAATAATACCCCCTAAACTTTAAGTTACTTTTTATGAAATTTTGAACGTATATTGTAAATGTACCGGATGAGAGAAATGATATTTTACCTAGCAACCGTTGCTAGGGGCCTAGATTTTGCATAGCAACCACTGTTTCCTATATAACACGTTAAAAATAGCTCATTTTTAGCATAAAATAGAAAGTTACCTATGTGACTAAGATAAAAATTTATATTGTTAGAATCGCCGTGAAAAACTAAACAAAAATAAGGTTGGCTATTTTAAAAACTTACAAACATAATGTTACACTATTTGGCACAAAATAAAAGATAAAAACGAATTTTAGCTATAATTATATTACTCGTTGTGTGACTGGACATACCTTTACAATTATATATAATGAAATGTTACATTAAATAGTCTATTAATAATGTACTAAGCCTTTATCACACTTTTTGTCATATATTATAATATAAGCCAAAAATGGCAAAAAGTGTGTTAACTCAACCCATAAAATAAATATTTATTAATTGTGTTAGCTCTTTATTTAATCATATTGGAATTGAGAAAATTACGTTTTTTATTATTAAGAAAATTATGAAGTATATTTCTACCATTATAATACGTTTAATTATGTTTTAATTAATAGAAATATCAAAAGTTAAATTGATGAATACATAAAATTAATAGAAAACACATTAATTGGATTAAGTTATACACTTATAAATATAGTAGACAAAATTATTTTCGTATAATAGTTTTTTAATAGTTAGCTCAAGTCCAATATTATTTACTAAAGAGCTAACACATTTAACGGATATTTCATTTCTTTTATGGGTTGAGCTAATATACTTTTTGTCATGTTTGGCTTATATTAATATATTCATAGCACCTACAGACCAATCATTCTATTAACATAGATGGACATGTCATAAAACTTAAAAAATAAAACTTTAACAAAGATACAGCCTCTTGCAGATGAATACTACATCGACACAGTCATCAAAATGTGAGACATTCATAATAATAAGGTTTATAAAACTTTTAGGTGTCATATTCTGTCTGGAATTTCGTAAAAAGTCAACCTTTAAAAGATTGTGAATAACTTTTTTAATGGAACATCTTCTCATCAATTTGCCATATATATATAACTTATGACTAATTAAAAAAGTAGTAATATAAATCGGTTTCATACTATTATTATATTTCTACTTTTCTTAATTATTCTAAATGTTTCCGCTTTTTATAATTTATCTTTAAACTTTGAACTAATTTTTGTAATAAATACATTGATATATTTAGCCTTTTACTATGAATTTAATAATAGTAAATATAACAATACATTTGCTAACATCAGCAATAGTTTGTAATAAAAATAATCTGAAATAATGTAGCATGTAAACTTAATGTCCTATGTACTTCATGTGGATTGAACATCGAGTTAAAAATATAATGCTTTGAAGTACATACATACATATTTGTATATTTGAAATAAATCATTTTAATGGTTATTAAAAACATCATTAAATGTAATAAATAATTTACTAGAAAGAGCAAAATAAGTCAATTTACCAATGTTTATAAACGTGTATTATGCCTTCGGTAGTTTCCACAATGGGATTTCCAGAAAGAAATGTTTTCTCTTCAAAAATATCCACTTGAGACTCCATAGTGCAATCCTCTTCTGACTGTAGCATTTCGTCAGTAAAACTTTGTAAATCTAAAATTAGTTTGGACTAACAATTATAATGAAGTCAAACAAAATGATAAATAATGGGTGATTTCAAATTAAATAATCCACAGATTAAAAACAAAATCCAGAGAGTAAAAACTACATATACCTTAAAATGTCGTAAAAGTAAAATTTATTAAAATGTATTTGAACACAAAACAAAATATAAGTCGAAAACTATGACACTATGAACAATTTGACAAACTAATACAATACATATTATGTACTATAAACAAGAAATTACTATATCAACTTAATAAAATGATAACAAACTATTGTATAAATATAGATCAATATATATATTTTTAATATTATGTATTATTTATATGTTTAAATTAATAAATTTGAGGACTAGTAGCCCATTTTGCCATATAAAAACAGACTATTTAAAACTACTAAATAAAATTTATCTTTTTTATAATAAAAAACATGAATTATAATATTTTAAAAGCTTGAATAAATAGTATATAAACCTACACAAATATAACAGTTAAATAAAATATGTCTATGTATTATGATCAAAACCTTCAGATACTTAATCAAGAAAAAATTATAGTTCATGTTATTATCATGCACACCAAAGTGATCCTTATTGATAAGACTTGAAATAAAAACTATACATCTATATGCATCAATTATCAGTCAGGAATGTCAATAATTTGGGGAAAATAAATAAAAAGTTTGCTTACCAACTTCAGAATATGTAATAATTTGAAGAGTATGAAACTCTCGTTTCCCACGATGAACAGAAATATCTGAGGAATGTTCGGACTTTTTCTTTGAAGTACTATCCGTCGATATAACAGTATCCAATTTGAATGTAGAGGCTTAAAAAAAGTAGTTTGAAATAAATAATTTTTTTTTTAAATAAGACAAAAAATATTCCTAGATAAATGAAACAGTAAACTACAAGTTTAAATTATAATATGCTCTATTTCATATACTGAAAATAACAGTTGTAAAATTTAAATATATAGCAAATTTTAAAATGTCATTTACAAAACTGTTACCAAAATTTGTTAAAAACCATCTTTTTCATTTTTTTAAATTACACTTACCAGGGAATTGAATGCCACATTATTCCTACCTAATAAGTATGACAAAACAATTTTTGGTCTAACAAAAATATGTCTTATTTTTATGTAGGGATCAAAGTGAGTGTGGTATTTACATACATATCAGAAATAATACTTTCTGTTAACTTTTTAGACTAAAACATTGACCAATTTTTAATTATCTGTAACATCTTGAAAGAAAATACTTATCCACATTACATTACTTTAAACATATACACTGTACTCCATAAATTTTGCAATACTATAGAATACTGACAACTACACCAATATAACGGTATTTTAAACAGAAATATATCACAAAATATAATTTATAGCAAAATTATAAAAGTTAGCTAAAATTCCATTGGTTCCAAATGTTTAATTTACTTCATACTGCATGCATCACTAGTATGAGTTATCTCACAATGAAAATATTTAGCTTCAAATACATGATCAATAAATCAAAAGCTTATTTATAATTAGAAAAAGGGAACTTTTCACATTTACTGCATATAGATTTCCAAAATAATTAAACTAATTAAACACGATGATGAACACCATAGTGTAAAAAAAACTTGGCTATGTCATAATACTGATAGAGCTAAGCTCTTCTTTTGGTCTATCTTCCTGAAATCTGTAGTCTTAATGTAGTTGAACTTCAGGTAGCTAAGATTATGTAATAGATTAAATGTTGATAAGTGTTATATACTTAGTGTTAGAAATAAATACACAAACATATATGAATTAAATTTAAATGGTGCCAATCATTGACATTAAAACAATCGAATTTGTAATTTTGACTAATGTTAATAAGTTCCAGGAATATGGGTTAGACTGTATTTTGCCAGCTAGAAAAAACAAAATAACCAAATAGGTAGTCATCTAACCATTTTGTTTAAATATTATGAATATTTTTAACAATCAATATACACTGTTAGCCAAAATAAATGGAAATATTGCCTGCTTAGTGCAATGTAAACTGTACCATTCTTTGCAAATACA
>JAYRBW010056792.1:0-10926 GCA_036023295.1 Invenusta paracnida | reverse complement strand
TAATGTCATTTCAAATGTCTATAGAAATATGATGTAAAACTACAGGACTTAAATGAAAGCTTATACATTAAAGCCCTATCAAACTAATCAGGATTAGAATAACAATGATACCAACTTTTGCAGGGCATAAATTATGAAATTCACAGACACTATGCACCCTTGGATTTTCCTAATTTATGCCTAATAAAAGTTGGTATTATTCCTATATGTATTATAAAGAATATGTTTTTATTAACTCAAAATGTGAAATATTCATTAAAAAGTCAATAATTATATTTGTTTTTGATATTATATTAGAATTTAAAAAATTCAATATTTTAGAATTTATCAATTATGTTGTGCATTACATAGGATGACAAAATTAAACTTGATTATTCATAAAACCAAATCACTCAAGCTTTGCCATCATGAATTAATTTTAGAAATATTAGCATTTAATTAATATATCATACATAGTGGAGTACATACAATATAGAGAATATTATTAATGCCTAATTTATATGAAAATGTAGGCCAGACAGTTTGAAAATTCTTACCTCCACACAATTTTGATTAAATCATCAATTTATGACAAAAGCAAAACTGCTACATAAACATTCTTTAACCACAAACTGTAAATTCCATAGAGTGACAATGAACCCTCTTTAAAAAGGCTTGGTTTTGTAGATACTCTATAATATATTAAATAGATATTAAGAAAGTTTAAGATATTTTATTACTTAAATCATACTCTTATTTAAAAAAACACAGAGATTAGGTGTGTTTATTAAAACATACTGAACTGCCTACACATCAATATGAGCCGATTGAAAATTCAAGCTGAAAAGACTAAATATGTTATTAAATAAGTTAATTTTTATACCTGCTGCAACAGTTCCACTCAAAATTTGTGTTGCTTATTTGACCTTCATTTTTGAGCATTGTTTGGACAATATGAGCTAGTTTCTCTCAATTTGGGTGCAAATCTCATTTTGTCTGCTTTTCCATAGAAATAAAAATGTTGAATGTGGGAGAAGTCAGCGACTGTCTCACCAATTATCTGAAAACAGAGAATGTAGGTAACTTTTTATTAAAGATTGTTCACAAAAGTAGGAAATATTATAGCCTGAAAGGGGACAGTAATGCAAGCATAAAAAGGACAGAACTATCTATACTAGTCAATCTTATGCCATGTCCATCAATTGGGAGACATTAAAACACTAAGAATTATGCATGTCATGTTTACTTAATAATAATATATATATTTTAACAACAATATATCAAATGCAAGTACTTCAAATAAAAATTAATAAACACACCATAACATTTGTATACAAGTAATACATACTGTCTTAATTGCATAACCCATAACACTAAAATGTGATAATATGTAAGTAATTGGGGACCAAAAGATTTGTACTTCCATTTTATTATCTAATTTATTATTAGTAGAGGGTGTTACTGCTCTTATTGCATCTATTATTGAATGTTTTTCTTTAAAGCCAAATTGATTATTAATTCAATTAGGTTGTATTTATAAAAAAACTTTATTCTCTTTCTAACTGATCATTTTGGAGTCAAGTTTATGTTACAGAGAAATTGGATATTTTGGTTAGAAATACTTGTTTTACTTTAGAATTTGAGTATTTTATTGGTATTTAATTTAAAAATGCTTGACTTAAAGTGTATACACATAAAACTAAAGTTTTAACAAGGACATATTTATCTGAGAATTATGGCTATTGTTTTGTATTTACCAGATCAAAGAGTCCTTGATAAATTGCTGAAATGAATTTTAACAGAAAAATTAAACATTTTGAACAGAAATACTTCAAATTGTAAAAGAAGTATTTTTATAAAATGCTGAACTAATTATATATGAATAAAAATAAAATTTTTACAAAGATTTGTTTATATATGAAATTGATATATCACAGGCTACAGTATGTATACCTTGCCAGATATGAAATTCCAAAATTAGCATATATGATTTCTCTATTTTTGAAATAACTCAAAAAATATTTTTACATCAAAATGATATTTGTAATATATATTTAAAACTTAAATATCTCTTGAACTATTAAAGATACAGACATGTAGTTAAAATATTTTGATCCCACTGTTAATTTTACATAATATAGACCAATTTTGAGCAGAACTCCACTCTATTTCTGAAGTAAATAAAAAAATAGTTAACATATTTGGACTTCCCCTGTTAATTATACTTATATATACAAATTTTGAGCAGAACTCTGCTCTGTCATTATAAATGGAAGCTTGTTAAAACAAAATTAGTTTTATGTTTATATTAAAGGTATTTTTCCACTATATCTTTTCAAATTTACAGAATGGAGATTGATGATTAATTTATTGCAAAATTAAGTTTTTTTACTAAAAAACAAAAAAGGATCACAGAACCATGATATATGGTTCAGTATGATGTGGTATATGCCATGGTAAAATGCCATTAGAAAAATATATAAAATCAACATTTTTGGAATTTTAAATGGCTGTATAAATTGGCAATTGTGGAGTACTTGGCCATAAATTTAATTTTTCTGGAAAATAAACAAAATGTCAATAAGCAATAAAACAAATAGTAATAATTATATTTTATGATTTAATAGTACTAAAATAATGTGAAGTAAAATAATAAGTTATCTAAATATGTAAAATTGTTGAAATGTGTATTACAGCATTAAACATTAGATTTTTTCTAAGAATTGTTTAAATATATACTCAGATTTTGTTTTGCATTTCATGTGACCACCCTGTTTGTTATACTATTCAACTGTTTTTATTGAACGATTTTGTCATAAAATAATTGCATTATTTATTACACTTAAAAAAATTATTATATTTAATCAATAAACAATCATTTTTACAATATATATTGGTAAAAAATAGTTTATTTTGTATATTTCTTAGATGTTACTAAGAACAAAGTCTCTAAGTAATAATACATAATTTATTCAATTGATATTATAGAATAGGGATCATCATTCTAAAAATGTAATTTAAATGGTAAAAATATATTGTAATTATGCAATGAAAAGAGATAAATTAAAAATGTTATTGCATGTTTAATGATTGTGTTGAGTTTGACATTTTGGCCCCAGACATTTTATCCACTGGCACCAGCTATTTACATGTTGTCTATTAAAATCAGATTGATGTTTACAATTCTATAATCTAATAACTATTATATAGTCATTTCTGGCTATATTGAATATTTCAATGCCTGTCCATTGCTCATCCTTATAAACAATTGATAGCTACAGTATAGTTGTGACTGGAGATATATTGACTTTAACAATATGGACCATTTTAAAATATCAACTTATATCCTTTTTTAAAATATAGACTTTTTAACTGCCTGCCAAGGTATTGTTTTCAAATTAAAATGACTTTACAATAAGATAAGATTTGTAAGAGTATGTTCTATAAATAATTTTAATTAGTTTTTGTTTGTTGTTTTTATCATTTTTTATATGGGAAATATTTATAATTTATAAAGTTGTCATATTTTATAAATTTATAAAAAATATTTATTATATTATATTAATTATATCTGTGATTATATTAATGAAATTTAAATTATATTTATGATTAACAATTGTCTACTGCTTATAAACTTATGTTATAAATAAATAATTATTTATTCATAATATAAATAATACTTTGTGTTTTCTAATTGTTTCAGATTACTAAATAGAAAATGGTAAGTTTTGTTATATATGTAGTTAAATTTGATGTTATTTAACATAAAATCTGTATAATATTCATCATTAATATTTTTGTAGGGAAAAGCAAAGAAAACACGAAAATTTGCTGTTATGAAGAAGATGATATCTCTTAAAGATTCCAGAATGTAAGGTGCTACACTTTAAGTTTTTAAATAGGTTTTTAAAATTACACTAGATGTAAAAAAATTAATATTTGTATTTTATCAAATAGTACATACAATTTTTAATAATTTTTTGAAGTTGTCAAATTTATGCTAGTATAATCAATATTAATCTACTATGGTAAATATTCATAAATGTGTAATTTTTTAATTTAGATAAATGGTGGTTGTTTCAATTTTATTGCCATTTAGTAATTTTAAAATCCATTTTATAAATTTTCTTGAATTAATAAAATTCGAATAATGTTACCTGCCATTCGATTTTAACACTAAACTGTTGTAAAGATTATTCAATGGTTTTTATTTTGTGTGATCATTTTTTATTATATATATTATCTTCTTTAGATTAATCTATGTTTGTATTTCTAAAATGATAGTAACTATTTCCTATTTTATTTCTAAGATATTATTTTTATATTTATCATTTCATCTCATTTACATGTAACCTAAAGTCAGAAGAATGGTCCCGAACAAAAAGACCCAAAGAAACAAAATGGTGTATTTGCTCCGGAGACAGATTCCCTGAATGTAAAGACGCACGAGGCCACACCCTCGGCTCTCTTCCTCAATTTCAACACCAGTCTTGGTCCACCCTATCACATTCTTCTTGACACCAATTATGTTAACTTCGTCATCAAGCGCAAGCTGGACATCTTTCAGTCTTTCATGGACACATTATATGGAAAATGTACGTTAAGATTGGGCCGGTTGAGATTCTAATGTGGTTGGTTTATTACAATTTTATTATTGAATTAATGGTTTAAGGCCAATACGGCCATTTTATTTCTGTTTCGTATTTTGTCCTTCATAATGTACATCATATCATAGAATATGGATATATATTATGTGAATTTCGGAAATCGCTTTATTAAGATAAATGCAAAATTATAAGCTAACTTTATTTGAAATATTAAAATGATCTAGTATTTACTTGTATCTAGAAAATCTTAGTTTTATTTAGAGGAATTATTATACGTATATGAAGCAATTGAAACCCGTTTATATGTGCTTGAAACAAATGTAGGATTATATTTATGTATTTATTTTGTCAAATTTATTCAGTATTTTAAATTTAACTATAGTGTCGTTTTTATTAAATATTTATTAATATTCTGTTATGGAAATATGAGAACTAATCATTGGTGATATAAATTAAGCATTTATTATACGTTTATTCGGTGTTTTGGATCTCTTGAAGGATTCTTAGAATATTCTCTTCAAATGCGTTAGCAATAAGTGCCTCCGAATTATAACACGATCAAATGCGTTAGAGAAACAACTGAAATTGATTGTTTAATCTTACTTAGTCTGTTTGCTGATCTACTAAGTTATACATTTATTTTACGGCAATCTGGTATGTTCTATTTCTTTAGTTATCATTAATAATCAACTAGTAAGGCCTCAATTCTCCATGATTCATAAAGATTGACTTGTGGAAATGTTAGAAGTGAGTTTGTCAATTGAAAGAGTAACTCGACAAAAGAATTTTACGAATAAGATTAAACCGAAAGAAATATCGAAGAAAAAACCAACGTGTCGTGGCAAGTAGGCATTTAAAGACCTAAGATAACATCTCAAACAATTTATGTTTGCTTCCAAAAGAAACCAATTTTAAAGATTTCAAAGAGGGTGTGTTTGTGGCGATCAGTAGGCTATTATTTTCATCCTTCGTAATTTTAAGATTTGGTTATATTAGTACTTTCAAGGATATAAAGATATGTTTAAAGTGTGTATATTATAATTCCTTTATTGTATTTATTATAGCTAAAATAATCTAAAATAATAATTTTAATATCGTCTATCTTCAGGTATCCTGTATGTCACTGACTGTGTCATGGGCGAAGTTGAAAAAATGAGCGAAAAATTTAGGGTGGCTCTCAGGTAAGAATGTGTGTTGTGTGTTTGTATATAATATTACATTTGCAGACCTGCCAATTGCTAATCCCGCTTTTTGAGGCTGTCCCGCGTTTTGAATATATTGCTTTAAAAAATATTTTTAACGTTTTTTTTTTAATAACAGTTGTTAAATTTGTTGCCTATATAATTGGTTTCATAATCGTTTATTTGTAAATTTTATAAATTTAAACCTAGATAAGCTATAAAGCTTTTTTATTGTTCATTTTTACGATGTAATTTAGATAGACAAATTATCATTTTCTAATACCATTATATATTTTATATATATTATCAAATTTGTACTTACCTTAACCAGCATTATGTACTAATTTTAATTGTCATCTCTCTAATTGTTTTATGCTCAAATTAATAATAATAATTCATATTTTTATTGGCTGTTTTTATTATTCTTACATTTAATAAAATACATTCAAATATACATTATTGGAAATTATTTAGTAATGAAAGGTGTACAGAATACTTGAAAATTTATCCGAGAGAGTAGATGTAATTGAGTTTAGATGCATTTCCATATGCAAAACGTCAAAGTTTTGCGCTACACGCAACTAAATAGCCTTGGCTCCCACCTCGCCATAGGGCCCAGCTCCGAGGGAATACTGTCCCGCATTACGATGTCATTCGGTTGGCAGGTCTGAACTGTATATTTTATTGATAATAAATATATAATACCAGCTTGCTTCATCTCAATAAAAATATTCGTTAACCAATCTTGGGTTATTCCGGCGTAACGGACAGGCGTTTCTTGTGTTTGTGTGCTAATGTGAAAGACCTTTGAAACTGAAACAACTCTTTTTTTTCTAAATACATACTTCGTCCTTCTATACATACATGCTAACATCTATTTGACAGGTTGTGCACCAAAACAGGTTGCGTAACGGACAGACGAAATTTTGCAGCAAATGTTTTTCTTTTATTTTAAATTTTAATTCTCTCTGAAAATTTAATATGCACCATTTTAAAAATTGACACATGCATTCATTTTTAATTTAAATTTAAATGTTCTTTTTATTTTACGAATACTTCGTTAATTTTAAAAGTAATGAAAACATTTTCGCAGTAACAGACAGACAAGTATTTTGTAACGGACAGACACATTTTAAAATTTTAAGCAAAATCTACTTGAATTATTACTTCATCATCCCTTAATTTCTTTTTCAAATGGGAAATCTGTTGCAATTGAGTTTTAGAAACATATATAGATGTCTTCTCATAAATCAGTTTGTTGAATAAAACTCTTCTTTATTGCAGACAAGGGTTGAGTTTCAGACACCTTTTTGTATGTTTGGTTCCATTTGTAGTAAGAAATTTCATCAGAGTCACCAACATTTGAAAATAATTGTAGTACTAACTGGCACAGATATATCATGGCAGTTGTGACAGTTACCTAAGTAGCAGTCCTGTGATTGCAAAGAGCAAACAATGTTTTCAATAATTTGCTTTTTCTCAGGAAAAGTATTTACTTTTGCTTGAAAGCCTTCAATCATCAGTTTGTAATTTTCGCAATAAATACAGCAGCATCTACTGTGATCTTTATCAGAGACTGCCCTAACATTTGCTGGTCTGAGCTGAGCAAATTTACCAATTTTTACATCAGGGTTTTCACAGATGAAAATATAATCAACTAAAGACATTTAAAGTACTTTATTTTGCAGCATTACCTTTTCTCCATCTATTATTTCCATTGTGTTTCCTTTTTACCAGGCAATTGCACTGATATTTCATCTGATAATTAAAAGTCCTTGATAGTTTTCAAGTCTGTTTCTGAAAGATGATTTTTAGATCTCTTTTTAGTTTCAAAAAGACCAACTTTCTTTGTCAGTTCTTTAATAATTGCAATTCTCTTTTCTTGATTTGATGGTAATTTTCTATAAATAGTCATTGTAGCCTTACCCAGTGATTGTCGAGAAAAGAAACTCTTTGAAAGTCTTAATTTCTTTTTCTGCAACCTTTTTATTTGCTTGCTAGTATAATCAAATCTTTTTGGGATTGTGGCATTACTTCTCTTTCTCTTCTTTTTCTCTTCTTTTACTATTTCTATCTTTTGCTTTAACTGCTTCAATCTTATATTTGGAAAACTTTTTTCTATAAGTCTTCATAGAAACGCTCAGCAGTTGATTTAGGCATTGTCCGCGGTTATTAGTTGTTTAACTTGTCAATAAAAATATTTAAAATACTTATTTAGGCTATCTACATTCAGTTTTAGGAATATTTTACCATCAAATATAATTCAATAAATTAAAATGCTAATTATTTGTGTCTCGTTACAGTAAAATCGCGTCTGTCCGTTACACGTTATATCTCGAAACAGAATGGATAGCAATATTCTAATGAGTGTTTATCGCAACAAATACAGTCTGAATTGTAAGAATTTAAGTGTTAAAAACTTCTTGATATTAATATAAAACATAAGAAAAATAATTTCGTCAATTTACGTAACGGACAGATAACAAGTTTGGGATAAATTGAATTGTCAATAAAAAATGTCTGCATTAGTTTTAGGTAAAATGTCAGTAAATTAGTAAAGTATGACATATATTCTCAAAGTTTAAAAGCGCTTAATTATAGCACCATTTTAAAAATGATTAAAAATTACAATAAAACTTACTAAAGTAGAAATGTAAATTGAATATTTTGTGCCATTTGTTGTAAAATTAAAACTGTAGGTCAACATTGTAAAACAAATTAAATTTTTAAACACTTTAATGTGTTAATATAACTCAGAAAAACAAAGCGGAAATTTATTTGGATACATTTATTTTTTCTTAATTAATTAGAGAAATTATGGATTTACCCTCTTTGCGCATAAATGTTGTATATTGAGATGTAAAGAGGAGAAAATGGGAGCTGACAACTTTAATACTATAATAAATGTACATATTTAAGTATACGCGCACTTGTATCTGTTAAATACAAATATATGACCACATTTAATACATATAAATATCCACAAAATTCATGTTATGTATAAAACAGCAGTACTCATTTTATCCGATATATCTTACATAATATAAAAAATAATGTCTGATTAGTGATTATTATAACTATTTAAGTACAGTACTGCGCTATATTACACTCCACAGGACTATTCCTCTATATAAAATATAGTGTATAATGTAGCCGACAATTTTCTCATAAATCCGGTGTTATGGACTCCGCCTTTCTGATATTGTCTTTTAAGTATATGAAAACAGTTTTGGCTTCATCCTCGATAAATGAAAATATGAGCACATATTTCGATTTAAAGTTTCCAATAAATAATCGTTATATTATTATATGACACACATTTTCGTAAATTTAATAGTATGTTATATATTTTGTTAATCGTTTTGGTACATATAGATATTATGAATTATTGAATTTTATTTACTTTAGATTTAATATTTATATTAAAATAATCAAGTCAATACTATAAAAGCGTATCATAAAATAAATCTGTTAATAATACGGCCTATTCAGAGTGTTTCGTTTATTATAGCCTTTACTGACAACAATAACTATATTTATGAAAATAGACAATCAAAGCTCACTCGGACACCTTTATCTACTCGTGCCAACTTAACCATTATAAAAAAATAATTATTCTTTACAATGGATTCACATAAATTGCTATATATGTACATACATTATTGTTTTGTTTTTGGCTCATTTCTCTGGCTCTCCTCTTTCTCTCGAAACTAAAGGTGACATAATATATCTGTGCTGTTATAATTCGGTTAGTGCTATATTTGTACGAGGCTAAAATACAAAAACAGGCCCGAAGCCAAATGTCTCAGAAACTTTACATCCAATTACTGCCTTTACCCAAACTTAAGCTCTGTATACACTAAATTGGAACTATACTTTATGAATTTCAGCTAGACATCTCACTTTAAATATAGCTTTAACCGTTTAAATCGGATGAATAGTTTCTTGAGAAATTTGGCTTTGGAACCTCAAATGCAATTGGTGCACACCGCCAGACTGTGTAGCGCATTGGGCTGAGATATCGAAGGTCCCAGGCTCTATTGCCGGTCTAGGTCAGAGTTTCTGACCCTGCTCCGAATGGCTAGAGATAGAATGAATAGACTTTACACTAGTTTAAATTATCACTGAAAAACGGAAACCATCTGATTTAACCCCTCCCTCATCTATTTTAATTACCAGCTAAACTATCCAGAAATACAGCAACTCTAAAAAAGCATAAACGACCCCCACCTTCTAGTAAGAACTCATGCTGCCAACAGAGAAAACTGGAAAAAATACATCCGAAATTGAAGGCGCAAACTTTTAAAAACCTGTGGAGTGGCCAAGCGATTAACGCGTCAAGGCGACTCATCATCATCATCAGTCACTGATTTATTTAGAAAGTAGTATAATATGTTCGAAAAATGTTATATATATATGGAAAATAATAGTTGAGTATCAGTAATTAATATTATATGAACTGAACAATTTATAAATATAGACGCATATTGATTTCAACAATAATCCAAAGCAGAGATGGATTTCACCGTAATAACTAAATTATTTTTAATGCATCTTAGTGGTTTATATGGCGGCCCGGTGTAATGCATGCTTAACAGTGTAAAGCTTGAGTTAACAGTGTAAAGCTTGAGTTAACAGTGTAAAGCTTGAGTTAACAGTGTAAAGCTTGAGTTATGCAGTTTAAAGCTTGCTTAAATCATATTTGTTTAGTTTACAGTAGCGTAGCCAGAAAGATTTTTAGTAGTATTCGCAATAGATTTAGATGGCGCAATAGATTTTGATTATTAAAATGATTAAAAATCAATTTCTACAGGTATCAATTTTTTATTATGTCACAATTAATTTTAAAACGGATAAAAACAAAGATATTTAAATTTGATCTATTTTAATACACAATTCTGTCCATGATAATCTAATAATCTTGTGATTAATTTAGCATATATGTAGTTAGAAATTAGTCAAACAGAATACTCTTTGGATTTCAAGGCGTTGCATGTATTTACTTAGATACTTACATGAAAAGTTACATAGAATGACAATATTTCATAAAATTGTTCAACAATTATATAATGATTCAAACAGAATCCTTTGTAAGTCTTACTACACTAAATGTATTTCAAACTTGTTTTTATAGATACAGCTTATGAAAGCACAACATT
>JAYRBW010056781.1:0-10926 GCA_036023295.1 Invenusta paracnida | reverse complement strand
CCTGTAAAACACATATTCTTACTCACATAAAAGATCTTTACAAATGTATTATCTGCAATAAAGCTTGTACAACTTTTACATCGCTAAATAATCATCATTTTACTCACATTAAAAATTGTTCCATTATTATTTCACGCTTGTAAGCCTATTCATTGGTAGCAAAATGAAATCGACACAAATGTCACAGTAACAATGAAAATGTTGCATTTAAATTACATGCTTTTTGTTATAACTAATTTCATTAGTTTAGATTTGAAAAATCACTCGAAATTATGTTAGTGTTTATATATTATTTATAGTATGGTTTTTATTTTTCCTTTAATAGTGAATGTAATTTAATATATTATGTATATTATAAAGGTTTATGTTTTTATGGTTTTTCTATTTGTTTGTATTTAATGTATACCAAGCTGGAATATAATGTGTAATTATCATATGTTTAGCGAAGCATCTTAGTTGTTTTAAAATAGTTAATCATTTGTATATTTTCCCTTATGATAATTTCTGCTTTATCTCTGATGTGTATAGGAAATTTTTTTCACAAAACTACTTTAAACATGTCGCTATCCACGCAGGAATGTAGTCATTTCAATGTAATTTTTGTTTTCAGTGTCATTATGACACACAATAGTGGAAATTTTCTTAGAAAATTCATTTCGATACAAAGTTTCGCAATCTTTTTACTTACTCAAGTTTTATATTATAATTTCTCAAATTTCTGTTGCACATTTATTAGTATTGATATATTTGTATAATTAATGAATAATTTCACATTTATACTATTCCGTTTTGTTTATTGGATTTCATTATGATTATTTTTTGGTTTTCATTAAAATACTGGATTATACTTTTCTCTTCTCTTGATTTAGCCTGTCTTAAAAAGCTTAAATCTTTGTTTTAGTTATTTAAATATAATTAGTATTATTAGTAGTCTGCTTACTTGATTGAAATGTATGTTATTTTTAATGTCTAACTGGCTACACTTTATTGGTTTAATGGGCAACTTTATATTTGTTTATGCCAGGACAATATTTGTATTGATGTATAATATATTTAATGTCATTCAAAACCCAATCTAGATAGTTGCCTTAGTATTATATATCTCTATATCTTTAAAGCCAATTTTCCGATGTATTTAATAATTTGTAATATTCTAAAAATTGAATTACTCATTGTCGTTAAATAATTATCTCCATGAAATGTATATTTTTCATATTTTAATTGATATATAGTCAAAATGAGCATTTCTTGATTTATTGTGTGTTAATTAATGTTTTGTTTTTATGTAGAACAATTTTTAGTAATTATATTTTATTCAATGTGCAACATATTTTTAAATAAACTAAAATTCTTTTGTTTTGTTTTTAATCATTCAAAAAATCATTTGTAACTAACAACACAAGTAGCGAAATTCTCTGCCTATGTTTTCAAATGTTGGACAGAAATTTTTATAAAATTTATTGTCATAATATTTCTTTTACTATTATAATTTGATTGTTGACCCTAATAATATAAAATATATATTTCATAATACTTGTATCAATTTATAAATTCGTTTATTTATTTCATTTCTTTAATCTGTTGCTTTCAACGTTTGATTCAGCCTTAATGTCAATCAAGTGTCACTCAATTTCATATTCGTCTTGTAAGTAATATTTTATTGTTTTTGTATTTGCATGTAAGTACAATTCTTTAATAAGAACAATCGGTAATATACAACATGAGTACTTTATTCAGTTGAGTGTAGCGTGTACCTTATCCATTTGTGCAGAATAAGCGGTAATAACACAGAAGCGTAATATCCGACCAATTAAGAGACAGCTGGCCGTCTTTTATTGGACAAGGAATAATGCAGCAGTTTTACGTATTTATACATTAAACTGAAACTAAACATGATAGAGAGAGAAGAGAAATACGATTAAGCGTTCAATAAAACTAACGAATTGTTTGAATGTCACAATTGTTCAACATTGTAACCTGTATAACAATATTAAATGCAAAAGTAGAACTAAAAAGCTATGCTTGCTTTGATCTTGTGCAGCATTTCTTATTTAACATATTATTAATACTACCTTTAATTAATTCGTGGTTATATCTACCACAACAACAAAGAATATATTTGTTCAATTTTGATGTCATAATTTGTTTGATAAAATTCTGTTTATAATTTTTTTGGTGCACTTAATTATCCTTTCTCGGTATATTAATAAAATTTGAAATAAGTATATCCCGAAAGTTGTTTGCCTTGAAATGCTGCGTTTCATTATTTAAGTGGTTAAATATACTTGCTACATATCAGATCTGAAAACACTCCAACATAAACTACTATTAGTATTTATGACTCTCTCGATTGACTCTATAACTGCCTGAATGTGCTTGATTGTGAACCAGCTAAGAACACAACTGTTGCAGTAGTTTACGTATTTCACTGCCAATTTCACGAGACAATTTTACCATACATCAAAGAAAACATAATAAAAATAGTCTTAAATGTTGATGGTTTAGCTCTTTTTAAGAGTTCAGTTTCAATTTCTGGCCAATTTTAGCTTCAATTGATGGTTTTCCGAATTCTGTTTTTATTGTTGGTTTGTATTATGGACCATCAAAGCCACATTCTGTTCACTCGCTCATGTCAGATTTCTTGTCTGATGTTTCAGATCTTAAGATAGAAAATGTTTCTATCAAAGGCAAATTATTTAGTTTAATCTTTTTATACTGCTGCATCCTGCCAAATTATTTCTTGCTTGTATTCAATCACATACTGGATTCTAATCATGTGACCGGTGCAAACTTCTACGAGACGAACTGATGCCTCTTTTAGACAACAATCGCAGCCGGAACATCATCATCACGCATCACCCTTTGAACAAATAAATATTGATATGATAGAGTTTTCCCCAGTCGAGTATATGCAGTGTTTGTGAGCGGGATTGTTTTAAAGCTGATGGAACAGCTACGGTCTGGTATTACAGTTGTCAAACTGTCTCAAAATGTCCAGCAACATTTAAGTGCAAGCATTAAGCAACTTTCTTCTACAATTCCGTGTGATTTTACTCGTAAGCCAAGGAGTTTGAAACATCTTGGACTATGGAAGGCCACAGAATTTTGACTTTTTCTATTTGAAGTTTCTAATTCAGCGATGTTGCAGTAATGCCGACTACAAAGAATTATTTTGGATACTTTCAATTATTTTTCAAATTTTCATTCATCCATTATGGAGTAATACCATGAATGATTATTGTCGTTAGATCTGTAAGATATTTTGGTCTAATTCAGAGAATTCATTTGGACAGAGCTCATAACTCTCAGTAGTAGGGTAGGTGCGTCACGATTACAAATGGAGGGGGCGCCTATCTTCACACCTTTCAACCAATCAGAATCGAGACAAGGCTCTAGCCAATGATTGGCTGTAAAAGTATAAAAAAAACGTGCGCGTCTGTTTTCATTTATTCTACTCTGCTTTTGTCTATTTAAACAAAACTGTGCCAATTTCAAATTTAAAAGTGCGCGTGATTATGTGGCGCCAAATTTTAAATTTAAAAGTGCGCGGGATATTAATCAAACGATTCGTCTCCTAATAACGTAAAAATTAGGCGAGTCATTCCAATTGCGAGGGAATTTCAAATTTTGTATGCATCATGACATTATTAAATACGCGAGAATATTTTAATTAAACGTAGAATTATGTACCAGTATTAAATCGTATTTAAGGGAAAAACTTTCTGGAACACCCATATTTAATATTTTTCTATTAATCAGAGACAAGCCATAATCACACAACAATTATACATAGGTTACATAAATACTACTTATCTTAAATTTCAGTAGTATAGCTATATATAACTCTATTTAAAATGTATTAATAAATTGCTAAGTTATATAACTAAACTTCTAAATGATTCCCTATTTGAAGGCTAAAAATATGCTAAACTCTTAAATTATTCCCTTAATGTATGCTATGGCTTCCCCACCGGTATGCTAAAAATGTCCTAAAGATATGCTAAACTTCTAAATGAATCCCTTAATGTATGCTAAGTGTTTCCTACCGGTATGCTAAAAATACGCTAAACTCCTAAATGATTCCCATACGGTATGCTAAAAATACACTAAATTCCTAAATAATTCTCTAAAAGTATGATAAGAGTTCTCTTACTGTATGCTAAAGATATGCTAAACTCCTGAATGATTCCATAATTCCTGCTTGTTATAACAGAATATATGTTTCATGGATAAACTGGTTATTTTTACTTATGTGACTTATGGTATCATTTTGGAGTTTTGCATATCTTTAGCATACAGTAAAGGAACTCTTAGCGTACTTTTAGGGAATCATTTAGGAGTTTAGCGTATCTTTAGGACATTTTTAGTATGCATACCGGTGGGGAACTCTTAGAACACATTAAGGGAATAATTTAAGAGTTTAGAGTATTTTTAGCATTCAAATTAAGAATTGTTTAAGAGTATAATTATATTATTTATTAATTTGTTCAAAATACAGTTATATATAGCTATACTACTGAAACTTAAGACAAATAGTATTTATGTAACCTATGTATAATAAGCTTTATGCAAACTATATTCTGATATATACTATACCAGCGTTGCTACAGTGCTACTGGTGAATTATATTTTATTTGGGTATGCCCGGCTGACGAGAGCTAATAAGCTCGAAACAGCTGTCCTGTGGCTCCCGAATTTAATATAATTTGCTAGTAGTGCCAGTAAGTAGCTTCGTAAACCTAGAGTCTTCGGACGATGGTTTAAAGTTATTTTGCCTTCTGCTGTATCCGAGACTTTTTAACTTCAGTCCTATGTATAATTGTTGCGTGATTATGTTTTGCTGCTGATTAGTAGAAAATTATTAAATATGGGTGTTCCAGTAAGTTTTCCCCTTAAATACGATTTAATAATGGTACATAATTCCACATTTAATTAAAATATTCCCGCGTATTTGATTATGTCATGATGCATACAAAATTTGAAATTCCCTCGCAATTGGAATGACGCGCTCAATTTTTACGTTACTAGGAGACTAATCGTTATTTTATATCCCCGCACACTTTTTAATTTGAATTTGGCGCAGTGTTTTTTAATAGACAAAAGCAGAGTAGAATGAATGAAAACAGACGCGCGCGTTCTTTTTGGTACTTTTACAGTCGTATCATTGGCTAGAGCTTTATCTCGATTCTGATTGGTTGAGAGGTGTGAAGGTGGGCACCCCCTCTTCTCTCCCCCCCCCCTCAATTTGTGATCGTGACGCACCTGCCCTACTACTTCTCTCAATTTACATTATTTGCTCCACCTAATTGAAGACTGCTCAACTAGGAGCGATCGATAATTTTAGTTGCTTCAAATTCAAAAATTTAATGCGTTTTATAAAGAAGCTTGTCAAATCTCCTTATATACCTTTTCAACAAGCTTCGAATCGAGTTGCGGAACAAGGACAATGTCTTTGTCAGTTATAAAACCAACCAACCCCTTCATGTCATGTAACAACGTTGTCACGATCAATCCCTAGATGTATTGCAGAGAAGTATACGCATTTTACTAAAAGAATTCACAAATTTAACAGCATCATTTCTTTTAATGCCATTGATTGCTTTCTTTTGTCAAGAAAACTGCAAATTTTGAAGGTGAAAGCAATTGCGTTGAAAGCTGATGGTTGACCAGTTTTCATCGGTGTTGTGCTGCAATATGCTGCTGACAGTTTTTGCCATATTTTGCCATCTTCTCAACTTCACTTTTTTCAGGGAATCAATGGAGTCGGCAGTTTGAGAACATCACCGAAACTAATTTATATTGTGCAAATTATTTAAACTGAATGACAATTTTCTACCTATTTTGCACACATATCATAAATAAAAGCTCACCAGATCTATGTACAGTTTCCACTTAAAACACAGTTTTTCATTCACTATAATTTTGTAAGTCAATAAAATATAATAGTATTTTCAATAATTTTTATCGCGTGGATTTAAATTAGAAGATTTTACACAATTATTGTAAGATCAAAATTTGTAAAATGCGTTCTCTTGAATGATGTAGCCAAAGTTGTTAATTTTTCTTTAATAAATAATACACATTATTCATCATTAATATAACAATTTATATTTTATATCTATATCTATATATACATACTTTCCGGTCGACTTTTCAGATGTACATCTTTGCTCATTTCGTTGAAGATAATTCTTACGAGGTCACATGTAAAAGTTGGCTTGCGAATAATAGCTAAGAAGCATTTTTATTTTACCCTCCAAAAGCGGAATATTCTCCACTAAACCTGTTTCTTCGGCGTAAAGAAGAACCTCACGACAACTGGGAGAAGTTCAGATGCTCTGACCTTTATGAGAGTCGTAAGTATAATTATGTAAGTTTTATTATGTTTAATTATTATAATAGGTATTATTCATTATTAATAATTAATAATACTATATTACAATATGTACCGTAATATCTAATTTCTAGTTATTTTTTAATACAAATTTATCAAATATGTATAATTCTTGTTCAGTTATAAACATATAGTAACAACAGTTAATTTTTGAATAACTTAATTATGCTACTGAAGTAAATACTAATCTCGAACAATTCTCAATTTAATATAATAATACTCGTTCTATTGTATAATAATTGTTATATATGTTTAGTACTTTTCGAAAAAGTATTGAAATTATTTATTCTGTGACTTTTTAGTATTTTCCTTGACACAATTAATAACAAATAAAAATATTACACCAAATATGTGCAATTCTATATTTGTTATTACTTTCTCTTTAGATGATCTGGAGAAGTCAAGAGAGAAATGCGATAGGTATGTCGATCAAGGCTCTCACAGCTCTACCGACTACGAAAACGGCCGAATTCGTCAACCACCGAATCGCCTTTTGTTAGAAAAGGAGTCGCCTGTGAAGAAACCGTTTGGAAAGTTTAGTGCCTCAAATTGTACTCCTGCAAAGAGGAATTAACAACAGATTCCTCCCCCACCTATTTCTCACGATAAAACTCCGCCTGTGACTCCAACCCACTCTGGCTTATGTCACTCTTATGTCACTCCAAAATTGTCAAATGCTTACAAGAATGTGGAAAGCATCATTTTTTAAACATTTTAACCATTCATTCGTGGAGAGGGAGAGTGGAGTATACTCATTATTTCTAACTGGTCACATTTTTTATTAAACGATGTGACATATGACTGAAGCTTATACGCAGTCAAGTGTCTTAAGCACTTTAATTTATCTAAAGTTTAAAGAAACTAAAATTAACAATATTTAGAATGTATTCTGGAATAAGCAAAAATTAATGCCTCTCTTGTGTAGTTGTAATGAAGTCTGATTTTAAAAATTCCGTATATTTTTCTATACTTTTTCTTTATTAATTTAGCTGATTTTTAGAGTATAATTATAAGTAACAATATCAAAAATAGGCAAAGAAATATAAAAGATAATTTAGATGGTAATTATTAAATAACTAACTTTCTACATATATTACTAATTGTGAAACATAATATACTGCATATTATGCATTATGAGTGAATTTGCATACAATTATACTGCTTTGTATAAGTCCTTTATATATCCCGGCTGAAATATTTTATTATCTGGCAGCAAATATATAAACAGGAAATATTATTTTCTTTATCAGTTTGGTTTCGAGAGCTCTTCACGCATATAAACCGCATCGAAGGACAATTGAATTCCTTGGAGGCTTCACAGTCTCAGATACTGCAGATTTTGCAGCAAATGTCGAGTGCAGCTGTAGTGGCTCCAGTCGACATTCCGGTTATTGAGAGGGTCGTCACTGCTGAAGAGCTGGAATCCTTTTTACGAAAGGCAGGTATTGCTGCATATAATAAGCTGGTTAGTTTATTTATTTTAATATATATGATGGCATATGAGTGTACTGGCACAATTCAAAAATCTGTAAAGCGTATGTTATTCCTTCTGGCGCCAACATCAGTTTGGATGTTGTTGTATAGCCGGGATGGGCAGAGAAAAAAAGATCAGCCGTTGATTTACGATTGGTTCCATTATTTACTGGTGAGTTTAGCATATTTAATAATTTAGCAAATTTTAAAATATCATGTCCTCCACTGCCAGTCTGAGGCTGTCATCTATTATTTTAGTATGATTCAATTAAGATAACATACTTTTTATATAATTTGCATTATATACGAGTATATGTACTATTTGATTTAAATTTTCCGAAAACTTCTTATTGCTACGTAGATAAATTTGACGCCTAACTAATTTAAGAATAGCACACCGCCCACTCTGTTATACAGCGTCTTCAATATGCTAGCATAGCCTGAAATTAATCAATAGCCCGTAACCATAGAGATATAATAGCCATATATAGATATACGAGTTTAATTTAAGAATATACATGATGTCTTGCCTACATCGATCTGCCTGCCATTTAGTGACTTGAACAGGTAGACTACGCAACTCAATTTTCTTTCTATTGTAAAATGAATACTCGAGAAACTCAAATTTTAACTGAGGCCTATTAATTGGGTAATCTCAAACAAGATTAATACCAACACAAATTGCTCAACGAATGGGTATTCATTGTTCGACTGTTTATCGATGGATAAACGACTATAATAATGAACAGAAAATCGCACTAACTAAACAAACTGGAAGGCGGTACTCTACAACGCCACGAAGCAATCATCTGCTCTAAAAGTTGGCCTTGAATCACCACATAACAGTTTTCTTCAGGTCTACCACCTAATATATATAGATATATTGCAGTACGACACTTGTAAAAATTATTTGGAAAATTTAATTCAAATAGTAAATAGCTATTAAGAAACGAGATATACTCTTACTAATGTTACTAAATAGTAGTGTGATTAGCAATATTTACCTAGCTAATATATACGTATTGTTATTGTGTTATTTTTTAATAGAATCTCTTCGAAAGGGAAATTCCGGAGATGTACCACCCGTTAAGTTGGAGAAGAAAGTATCTGTTGCACTTCAAGAAGTGTTGAAACGTACGCCTCAAGAGGTGCGCCGGGTTCAGCAGAAGGCGGATCGTCGTGTTGAAGGAGTGGCCCAGCGTGCGCCGCATGAGCGGGAGAGATTGATTGTGGACAGCAGCGTTGAAGATACTGACAGTAACTAGGTTGTTATCAGTCATCAAAGTTACACGTTTATACATTTTGATACATTTAATGCTTATTACACATTATGTCCCATATTCACGAACTATAGTTCCTATAAGCATTAAATTACATATTACTGTAGCAATCATGGTTTACATGCAAGTATAGCGAAAATAATATATTTAGATGTGTATATATATCTTTTGTGGAGTGCATTTATATTGAGAAATAGTATTTTATTAAGAAACGAGATATAGTGTAACTAATGTCACTAAATAGTAGTGTAAACACACCTACGTATAATTATGTAGATTTAGCGACTGATGTTTACAGTATTTTATTATATTGTACTTCTTTAACGCAGTTACTATATTGAATGTGATTGTATATTCATTTTATTGATTGAACATTATGTGTATTCAATTGATACTACTTTTTGAAAGTACTTCACACATGTTTCGTGAACATTAATAATAAATCTCCAAAACTCGTATATATAATCATGTTGCATTTTCTTGTTTCTATGTTGAAATAAGTTTTGCAAAATTGCTGTGTATTTTAAGCTCTAGAAATACATTTACATATATTTTTATAATTAACTATGTACTATTACAATTTTGGCTGCAAGCTCCCTTTGTACACAGTATTATGATTTCCTTACATACCTTCAGAATATATTTAGTATCATTGTATTCTGCTACTGTGTGTACTTTTCTTTGTCTAATTTTCAATGTGACTGCTTCTAAAAGTGAAGCTGCATTTTTCGTTCAGTTAGAATGTTTTTAATTTCTTTTTATGTAAACATGATTCTATTTGCTTTACTGTATTCCTTTTATATGATCGCTGTTTTTTTTTTATAAAACGTTATAAATTGATTATGAATGACTTGCTTACTTATACTAGTTATAACAAATGTTCGATTTTTAAATTAACTATAAGTAGTCAATAAACTAGATAGCGATACTAAGCTCATTTAGTCTAACTCAAGACATCTCAGCAGAAGCAGTAATTATTAAAGAATAAGTGCACTATAATGAGAACTAATGTCACAATCCATATTGATGAAGATGTAATGGGTGTCGATAGAATGACAGAAAACTAAGACAGAAAATGATACAACATGTAGATTCAAAATAAAAATAGAATATTAAAATTATGTACAAATAAAATAATTGATAAAATAGGAATGTTTTTAAAACTAAATCATTGTAGAGAAAAACTATATTTTGAATTCATAAGTTCGTGGATGCCGGTAATATGGTGACTGGTCTTTAGCAGAAGAGTATCATAGAATACACTTAATGAAAGAAACTTTACCAAACACATGCTGGATAGACAGAAAGATGACAGAGCAGGTAAAAACAAGGATTCACAACCTTTGGAAAGAGATGCATTAAAGGATAATATATTCGAAGAACTGCGCTTTCTCCTGCGTCAAACGGAGGAGACCTAATTAATTGTAGGTAAGTTTCATAAAGAGATAAGGGTCAGCAAGAGCAGTAAAAAAACCTGGCTGCTACATACATGTTATGTGTAGCTATTTATATTTATGATATATATAGCATGTAAAGTGGGACAAAGATCGACCTCGATGAACTGGAAAAGGTGGAAGATGAGTAATGAATGCGCCCTTGTGCCGCCATACAAATAGGTTGTCCGTTGAGAATGTCGCGAATAGTATAAAACAGCTAAACAGGAAGATAGGGGATTGGAAAGAACAAAAGAGAATTATACTGCAGAAAGTGTAATATAGACTACCAATATTCCATGCTTATAAATAAATTATTGAAAGAAAAAGTATATATTCTCAAAAT